>CM042384.1:5000063-5125063 GCA_023634145.1 Thymallus thymallus
CACACACACACACACACACACACACACACACACACACACACAGCTCGCCTGCGTTTCATGTTTAGGCTCTACAGTGTAACTATAAGCTCGTCCTTATACAGACCTGTTTGACGGCTCCACAGATATGTAATTCCACTAAAAGCTTCTATTAATAACACTACCTCTGCTCTTCCTCTACAGATCTTCAGTGGAGGATGGTGGGAGGAGCTATAGGAGGACGGGCTCATACACCTGGAAATTGAATAAATGCAACGGTCAAACATGTGGTTTCTATATGTTTGATGTGTTCGATACCATTCCATGTATTCCATTACAATCATTACAATGAGCTCGTTCTCCTATAGCTCCTCGCACCAGCCTCCACTGACTTAGTCCAAAATACAACCTAGCCTCATACCGTTTGTTCTACATCCTACATATATGTGTATATACAGTTATTCGTTATGTTGTGTCTTTATATTAGTCGTATCTGCCATGTCTGTGTGCTTAATGACGCATGGAGCATTTCCTAACAGATTATAAAGTATTATACTCTATTCACCCCACTGCTTTCTTGACCTTTGACCCCTCCATTCTCCCCTCCTTTCTTAGCCAGTATTAACCTCTTTCCGTCTAAAAGAGAAGTTGATAGTATGCAAGCCGAAGGCTAAGCATATGTTGCCAAACATTTCTCCAGTTCCTAATGAGGTTTCCATGAATCACTTTAAGCCTATCTCTCTTCCGCATGCTGTCATTCATTATTGATGGGGGGAACACAAACTCAGATTAGGGGAGAAAAGAGATTATGGTAAAAAAAAAGAAAATCCAGAGAGACACTGGGGGTTACCGGTAAGCCTATGATGAGTTATCTCTCCTTTTACAGAGAGAAAAGGAGAGAGGGAGGGAAGAAAGGAGTGAGGGAGGGGATGGATGGATGGATAAACAGTGTAAAACAGGAGGCTCGTGTTACTGCATGTTGATAAGTCCGGAGTGATATTTAATTACAGATACGACAGACAGAGGGACTAGAACTTGATGAAGCTTCATCATTCATTTATTTGTTAATTAGAGAAGGGATAGACAATGAACTCACGATGGGCCCCGATTCAGACTTCAGATAAGTATGCTTAACATGGACTAAAGTCAATATTTTTTTTGTTTGGATTCAGCAGTTGTTAGCTAGAATGCTAACGCTCATTGACATAGGCTGTAGCAAAAGCTAGCCAAAGAGCCATTTTACTGGTTGAAGTTGAAGTGTTTTTTTTAAGTATAATGCAGTTTATTTACAACGCTAATCCAAAAGTAGTGTGGAATGTGCTCATAAGCAACATGTAAATATAGTAGCTATTTTTTGCTGGTGTTCTATAAGAACTCCCTCTTGTTCCAACTTGCTCACATCGCCCCCGCACTGCACTGTTCGCAAACACAGAAATTAGTCTTTATGTTGTAATAGATGTGTAATTACCACATGTATAAATTATGTTTTACACAAGCTTACACATGTCCAGCGCAAAAATATTGAAAATATTTCTTATTGTTTCATATCATATTGTGGTATAGGCTGGTAGCTCCTCACTTATCAAGCTAATACACATCACACTCATCTGTTTCTTGCTCTCACACACACAGCACACTAAGAGACACGCATGATCATGTGGTGCTCTCACAGTAACTCAGCACCATCTTGACCCTCTGCTCTAATCTGAACCCCTTTCTGACCTGTTAATTCTACCAAAAATAATTTATCACGGATTATGGATTTTAATCAAGTGCAGCTCTTAATCTTTTTAAACTCATTCTCTTTTGTGGTCACCCATGTGAGAATGAAGTATAGGGTGGACATTGTTTGAACGCCCTCCAGTGGACTGAAAGAGAATAACAGTCTCAATACACCAGAGTCAACATCCAACGGGCAGCCAGACAGTTCATTATCTGCATGTTCCCAAACAACAATTTGTGTGATCTATCTGTAGAACGACTACATTGTGGAGGTAGAACAACACATTTTTATTTTAGATGGCGCCGACAGACACAGTCGCCCTGTTTCTAGCTCCTAGACAACTTTGTCAGTAATCACTAGGCAGCCTCCAGTCATCACTACCACCTGGTACTCTACCCTGCACCTTAGAGACTGCTGCCCTATGTACATAGAGTCAATTTAATAATGTTTACACTCTGTTAAACCCACTTTATATGTACAGTGGGGAGAACAAGTATTTGATACACTGCCGATTTTGCAGGTTTTCCTACTTACAAAGCATGTAGAGGTCTGTAAGTTTTATCATAGGTACACTTCAACTGTGAGAGACGGAATCTAAAACAAAAATCCAGAAAATCACATTGTATGATTTTTAAATAATTAATTAGCATTTTATTGCATGACATAAGTATTTGATCACCTACCAACCAGTAAGAATTACGGCTCTCACAGACCTGTTCGTTTTTCTTTAAGAAGCCCTCCTGTTCTCCACTCATTACCTGTATTAACTGCACCTGTTTGAACTCGTAACCTGTATAAAAGACACCTGTCCACACACTTAATCAAACAGACTCCAACCTCTCCACAATGGCCAAGACCAGAGAGCTGTGTAAGGACATCAGGGATAAAATTGTAGACCTGCACAAGGCTGGGATGGGCTACAGGACAATAGGCAAGCAGCTTGGTGAGAAGGCAACAACTGCAATTATTAGAAAATGGAAGAAGTTCAAGATGACGGTCAATCTCCCTCGGTCTGTGAAACCATGCAAGATCTCACCTCGTGAGGCATCAATGATCATGAGGAAGGTGAAGAATCAGCCCAGAACTACACGGCAGGACCTGGTCAATGACCTGAAGAGAGCTGGAACCACAGTCTAAAAGAAAACCATTAGTAACACACTACGCCGTCATGGATTAAAATCCTGCAGCGCACGCAAGGTCCCCCTGCTCAAGCCAGCGCATGTCCAGGCCCGTCTGAAGTTTGCCAATGACCATCTGGATGATCCTGTGGTCTGATGAGACAAAAATTGAGCTTTTTGGTCTAAACTCCACTCGCCGTGTTTGGAGGAAGAAGAAGGATGAGTACAACCCCAAGAACACCATCCCAACCGTGAAGCATGGAGGTGGAAACATCATTCTTTGGGGATAATTTTCTGCAAAGGGGACAGGACGACTGCACCGTATTGAGGGGAGGATGGATGGGGCCATGTATCGCGAGATCTTGGCCAACAACCTCCTTCCCTCAGTAAGAGCATTGAAGATGGGTCGTGGCTGGGTCTGCATGACAATGACCCGAAACACACAGCCAGGGCAACTAAGGAGTGGCTCCGTAAGAAGCATCTCAAGGTCCTGGAGTGGCCTAGCCAGTCTCCAGACCTGAACCCAATAGAAAATCTTTGGAGGGAGCTGAAAGTCCGTATTGCCCAGCGACAGCCCCGAAACCTGAAGGATCTGTATGGAGGAGTGGGCCAAAATCCCTGCTGCAGTGTGTGCAAACCTGGTCAAGAACTACAGGAAACGTATGATCTCTGTAATTGCAAACAAAGGTTTCTGTACCAAATATTAAGTTCTGCTTTTCTGATGTATCAAATACTTATGTCATGCAATAAAATGCAAATGAATTACTTAAAAATCATAAAATGTGATTTTCTGGATTTTTGTTTTAGATTCCGTCACTCACAGTTGAAGAGTACCTATGATAAAAATTACAGACTTCTACATGCTTTGTAAGTGGGAAAACCTGCAAAATCGGCAGTGTATCAAATACTTGTTCTCCCCACTGTATACTGACCAAAAATATAAACGCAACATGCAACAATTTCAAAGAATTTATTGAGTTACAGTTCATTTAAGGAAATCAGTCAATCAAAATTAATTAATTAGGCCCTAATCTATGGATTCCACATGACTGGGCAGGGGAGCAGCCATGGGTGGGCCTGGGAGGGCATAGGCCCACCCACTTGGGAGCCTGGCCGACCCACTAACAGGGATGTAAACAAATTTGTGTACAACATTTGAGAGAAAAAAGCTTTTTTTTTTTTTTTCCTGGGATCTTTTATTTCAACTCAAGAAACATGGGACCAGCACTTTACATGTTGCATTTCTATTGATGTTCAGTGTATATACCGTATTCTAGTCATGGCTCAACCAATATAACTACTGCTGTACTCACCTTTTCTAATGCTCCCTTTTCTAATGCTGATTTTGTCTTCATTTTTTCCTATTTTTTGGGGCTTGTGTGTGTGTGTGTATTGTTATTGTATGGCTACACTCGTAGAAAAAAAAAGGGTTCCAAAAGGGTTCTTCATCTGTCCCCATAGGTGAACCTGTTTTGGTTCCAGGTAGAACCCTTTTTGGTTCCATGTAGAAACCAAAAAGGTTCTACCTGGAAGTAAAAAGGCTCCTTCAAAGGGTTCTACTATGGGGACAGCCAATGAACCATTTTAGACAAGGTTTGGTAATCTGGCCTACTATTAAGGTGTGGTCTGCTAACTTGATGATTTAATTGGAGATGTGCGTGGCCACGAAGTCATGGGTGAACAGTAGGGGGCTGAGCACGCACCCCCTTCACAATGACAGAAGTGAGTGCTATGGGGCGACAGTCATTTAATTAGTTCAGTTACCTTCACTTTCTTGGCTACAAGAATAATGGTGGACATCTTGAAGAGAGTGGGGACAACAGACTGGGATATGGAGAGATGGATTATGCCTGTAAACAGTCCAGCCAGCTAATCTGCACATGCTCTGAGGACACACCTTGAGAGGGTTAACACGCTTAAAATGTCAAACTCACATCGGCCACGGGAACGAGAGCACACAGTCCTTGTGAGCGGCATGGGCCTGCGTAGGCAGCTCTGTGTTGTTTTCCTCGAAGCGGGCGAAGGTGTTTAGCTAGTCTGAGAGAGAGGTGTTGGCGTCTGCGACGTGGCTGGCTTTCCCTTAGAATTTGTGATTATCATCTTGTGTTTGAGCTGCTGAATTGTGATCATACCTGGTCTCTTTATACACGTCCATGTTCCCAGTGGTTCACGCTTTCAGTTTTGCACGAATGCTGCCATCTATCCACATTTTTGGTTCGGATAAGTTCTAATTGTCACAGTGGGAACAACATCCTCTATGCACTTCCTGATGAACCCAGTCACTGAGTCAGTGTATACGTCGAAACTATTCTCAGAGGTGATCCGGATCATTTCCCAGGCTTCGTGATCAAAACAATCTTGAAGCATAGATTCTGATTGATCAGACCAACGTTGAACAGTCCTTACCACGGGTGCTTCCTGCTTAAGTTTCCGCCTATAGGTGGGGAGGAGCAGAATGGAGGCGTGATCTGATTTGCCTATGTATATACTCTGTTATTAAAACGTAAAATACACTGTAAAACACTGTCATCTTACTATATATACACTTTATATAAATATAGTATGAAATTGTCATTTCATTCTTTGGCCATGTCCCTTTGTAAGGATAAGAATGTCATGTTTAAGGTGCTTTTCAATGATTTTTTCCATGTGGCTTACTTCAGAGTCCTCTGGCATGTGCTCTCTTTAAACACAAAACACTCATATTCTCCATGGAAACATATTTACAGGAAATGTTCATAAATGAAAAAACTGTGAATAATAGGCAAGTGTTAGTAAATTAGTGAATAGGATGATGACATTGCCGTTTCTCTCACAGGTTCTCTACCTTGTTCTACTTTCTTGTCTTTGGTTCTCAGTGTTTTCTGACAGTTCTCTCATACCTCCGGGTCCGGGCTAACAATAATAAGAGGTTCACGGTTTCTCCCTTTGATGATTGGCCAGGGGTTGAAGTAGGGGAACACCGGCTCTGTGAACGTAGCGTTGGAGAACGTGAACAGGTGACTCATATCCCCTGCGTCGTAAAATGCCACCACACCTTTCCCATAGTCCAGGTACACCCCTACCCTCCTGGGGGGGCGAGGGGGGTGCAACAGGCTCTCCTCGTGGTTGGTGCAGGCCTCATACTCGCTCCCTTTTCGCCCCTCTCTTAACACCAGGGTCCAGAAGCCGTCGTCGGGACACAGGCTGATCTCCTCCTTCCTGTTGACTGAGGCGGCCGCCACCCCCAGCCCCCAGGCCGTCTTGGTGCCCACCTCAACCACCCAGTAGTGTTGCCCTGAGGTGAGGGCCTGGCTTCCCAGGACAATGTTGTAGCGGGTGAAGCGCTCAGGGTTGTTGGGCAGGTTGGGCTGGATGTCCCCGACTCTGACCTGGGTGCAGCATGGGGACACCCACAGCCTGGGGTAGGCCGTATCTGGGTTTAGAGTCACCGCTGTCACACCTGGGGAGAGACAGAGGCATTGAAATATGAAAGAAAGGACAGGCTATATGCGGTCAACACATTGGTGTAGTAGGATACTTTCAGGTGCAGTCAGGTTTGATAGAATGCAATCAGGTGGATCCTGTGGTGGAATGTGGTCAAATATGTGAGAGATGTGGTCTAATGGAGTCAGTTGTGGTCTACAATGCATTTGGAAAGCATTCAGACCCCTTGACTTATTCAACATTTTGTTACGTTACAGCCTTATTATAAAATTGATTAAACAAAATCTACACACAATACCCCATAATGACAAAGCAAAAATAGGTTTTTAGAAATGTTTGCAAATTTATTACAAATAAAAACCGGAAATACCTTATTTACATAAGTATTCAGACCCTTTGCTATGAGACTCGAGATTGAGCTCAGGTGCATCCTGTCTCCATAGATCATACTTGAGATGTTTCTACAACTTTATTCGGGTCCACCTGTGATAAATTCAATTGATTGGACATGATTTGGAAAGGCACACACCTGTCTATATAAGGTCCCACAGTTGAGGTCGAAGGAATTGTCCGTAGACCTCCGAGACAGGATTATGTCATGGCACACGTGGGGAAGTGTACCAAAACATTTCTGCAATATTGAAGGTCCCCAAGAACACAGTTACCTCCATCATTCTTAAATGGAAGAAGTTTGGAACCATCAAGACTCTTCCTAGAGCTGGCCGCCCAGTCTAACTGAGCAAATGGGGGAGATGGGCCTTGGTCAGGGAGCTGACCAAGAACCCGATGGTCACTCTGACAGAGCTCCAGAGTTCCTCTGTGGAGATAGGAGAACCTACCAGAAGGACAACCATCTATGCAGCACTCCACCAATCAGGCCTTTATGGTAGAGTGGCCAGACGGAAGCCACTCCTCAATAAAAGGCACATGACAGCCCGCTTGGAGTTTGCCAAAAGGCACCTAAAGACTCTCAGACCACGACAAACAAGATTCTCAAGTCTGATAAACCAAGATTGAGTTCTCTGGCCTGAATACCAAGCGTCACATCTGGAGGATACCTGGCACCATCCCTACAGTGAAGCTTGGTGGTGGCAGCATCATGCTGTGGGGATGTTTTTCAGCGGAAGGGACAGGGAGACCAGTCAGGATCGAGGGAAAGATGAACGGAGCAAAGTACAGAGAGATCCTTGATGAAAACCTGCTCCAGAGTGCTCAGGACCTCAGACTGGGGCAAAGGTTCACCTTCCAACAGGACAACGACCCTAAGCACACAGCCAAGACAACGTAGGAGTGGCTTTGGGACAAGTCTCTGAATGTCCTTGAGTGGCCCAGCCAGAGCCCGGACTTGAACCCGATCTCTGGAGAGACCTGAAAATAGTTGTGCAGCGACGCCCCCACCATCCAACATGACAGAGTTTGAGAGGATCTGCAGAGAAGAATGGGAGAAACTCCCCAAATGTGTGCCATGTTTGTAGCGTCATACCAAAGAAGACTCACTTGAAGCTGTAATCACTGCCAAAGGTGCTTCAACAAAGTACTGAGTAAAGGGTCTGAATACTTATGTAAATGTGATATTTCAGTTAACTGTTAATATATTTACAAATATTTATTTATGGGGTATTGTGTGTAGATTGTTGAGGGAATTTTAGAATAAGGTTTTAACCTAACAAATTTTGGAAAAATTCAAAAAGGGTCTGAAAACTTTCAGAATGCACTGTATATGTGGTCAGGTATGGTCTAACTCTATATTGCTGTGGTTGTACCTGGCTGAAGCACAGCGTTCATCCTCCTCCAGGTGCGGTACTGCAGTGGTCCCAGGAACGCCCCCTCCTGCAGATCCACACACACCTCCGGGGGTCGCTCAAACACAATCTCAGCCCTGAGAATGAGAGAGCGAAGGAGCAAGAGAGAAAGATAATGTTTGTTTACACCATTTACATAGAAAGGCCTGTTTCTGAGTATTTATCTCATTTGGAAAGTAACATTACCCTTATAGCAGTGGTAACCAACCTTTTCTGAGTCAGGTCAAACAGAGCTTTACCGCTCAGATTTGTTTTTAATGATGACTTAAACAATGTAACCTAATAAACAGATAAGCACAGTTCTGTAGGAATGATGTTTGTGCAGTAGACCTAATACATTATCTCAGCGTATTGGCTATATGCCTGGCCTGCCAATATTGTTATTCTCAGACCATATTATATTTCAAAACTCGAGCTTTGATAACAAAATAGATCAGTTGGTGTAGCACTTACTTACTTACTGCATTTTGCACTACATTTTGCACTCTGTATATAGATTTTCTATTGTGTTTTTGACTATGTTTGTTTACTGTGTAACTCTGTGTTGTTTCTGTCGCACTGCTTTGCTTTGTCTTGGCCAGGTCGCAGTTGCAAATGAGAACTTGTTCTCAACTGACCTACCTGGTTAAATAAAGGTGAAATAAATAAATAAATAAACTTGTGAGGCACTGCGAACCATACATTTAAATAATTAGATGTTTTATTTTACTGGACTGATGGTACCTGCATCTGATGGTCATGGTGCTTTCAAGACAACTGGGAACTCAGGAAAAAAAAACAAGGTCAAATCACGACGTCAGTGATCTTCAGGTCGAAAAGTCGGAGCTCTAAAAATGCCAGTTTCCGACTTGGAATTCCGGGTTGGATGACCATTCAAAACTATTTATCTCATTCGGATCTAGTTCCCCCCCCCGAGTTCACAGTTGTCTTGAACGTACTGAAGTCGGAAGTCTGAGATTTTCGAGTTCCCAGTTTTTTGAACACGGCATTAGTCTAAGCTGAGGGAGGGAGAGCGCAGCAAAAGGTCCGCCAATCACGGTCCCTGTTCTCTCCTTCATGAGACTGACCAGAGGGGGGACACCGTCATCCACCTGATGGCGAAACTCGAGTCGCATCGCAACTGCCTCAATCATGCACAAATTAATGTTGTTCCTATGACCAGAGAAAGTGAAATATTCCTCAATATTAAAGTAGTCAAGATGAGCTGCTAATATTAATACAAATGCAGGGCTATCAATAGACCTACACTTGGCTACTCATTCATTGCAGCTGCAGTAGGGAGAAGCGCGTTTTATGTTTTGTAATAGTGTCAAATAAAACAATGTGGACAGTACTGAATAAAAACTTAGACATGAACTCACTCATCAAACAGCAGCTCTTTGCTGTATTCTTTGACAGTCTCTCTGTCGTCATGGTTTTAAAAGTTATTACATTTTATGTAGGCTAGTATCAAACTTTGCTATGGCCGGGGTCGTGGAAGTTCTGCAGGCAGTGATTTGAGCCAACCCGATTGGCCCATGCAGTAGGCTCACTCGATTTAGCCACAGATCTCCCAGTCTGCCAGGTAGGCAGAGTTTGTCTTTTCAGACAAATTAAATGGCTCAAAATAGGAACACTTTGCCTACCCGTGTTCTGAATCAAGTGTACCTACCGCCAACACTAACACAAATAATAATAAAAAGGAACGCAAGCCTTTATCATTGGCTTTTCGACAAAAATGTTTGGTGATCGACTAGGAATGCTTTGAAGATCGACCAGGCGAACACTGCCTAATAGTATGAATACAGTGCATTTGTAAAAAGTATTCAGACCCCTTGACTTTTCCCACATTTTGTTACGTTACAGCCTTATTCTAAAATGGATTACTTTATTTTTTTTTTACAATTATGCACAAACAATACCTCATAGTGACAAAGCGAAAATAGGTCTATCAAATCTATTAAAAATGTAAAACAGAAATACCTTATTTACATAAGTATTCAGACCCTTTGCTATGAGACTCGAGATTGAGCTCAGGTGCATCCTGTTTCCATTGATCATCTCTGAGAGGTTTCTACAACTTGATTGGAGTCCACCTGTGGTAAATTCAATTGATTGGACATGATTTGGAAAGGCACACACCTGTCTACATAAAAGGTCCCACCAAGCCATGAGGTCAAAGGAATCGTCCGTAGAGCTCAGAGACAGGATTGTGTCGAGGCACAGATCTGGGGAAGGGTACCAAAACATTTCTGCAGCATTGAAGGTCCCCAAGAACACAGTGGCCTCCATCATTCTTAAATGGAAGAAGTTTGGAACCACCAAACTTCCTAGAACTGGCTACCTGGCCAAACTGAGCTATCGGGGGAGCAGGGAGGTGACCAAGAACCTGATGGTCACTGACAGAGCTCTAGAGTTCCTCTGTGGAGGTGGGAGAACCTTCCAGAAGTACAACCATCTCTGCAGCACTCCACCAATAAGGCCTTTATTGTAGAGTGGCCAGACGGAAGCCACTCCTAAGTAAAAGGCACATGACAGCCTGCTTGGAGTTTGCCAAAAGGCACCTAAAGGACTCTCAGACCATGAGAAACAAGATCCTCTGGTCTGATGAAACCAAGATTAAACTCTTTGGCCAAGTGTCATATCTGGAGGAAACCTGGCACCATCCCTACGGTGAAGCATGGTGGTGGCAGCATCATGCTGTGGGGATGTTTTTCAGCAGCAGGGACTGGGAGACCAGTCAGGATCACGGGAAAGATGAACGGAGCAAAGTATAGAGAGATCCTTGATGAAAAATGTTTTCAGAGCGCTCAGAACCTCGGACTGGGGGTGACGGTTCACCTTCCACGACCTTAAACACACAGCCAAGACAACGCAGGAGTGGCTTCGGGACAAGCCTCAATGTCCTTGAGTGGCCCAGCCAGAGCCCAGACTTGAACACGATCAAACATCTCTGGAGAGACCTGAAAATAGCAGTGTGCAGCGACGCTCACCATCCAACCTGACAGAGCTTGAGAGGATCTGTAGCGAAGAATGGGAGAAACCCCCCGAAAACATGTGTGCCAAGCTTGTAGCTTCTTACCCAAGAAGACTGCCAAAGGTGCTTCAACAAAGTACTGAATACTTATGTAAATGTTTATTTCCGGGGGATTTTTTATATACACATTTGAAAAAATGTCTAAAAACCTGTTTTTCGCTTTGTCTTTATGGGGTATTATGTGTAGATTGATGAGGGGGGGAAAAAACAATTTAATAAATTTTAGAATAAGGCTAACAAAGGTAACAAAATGTCAAGCGGTCAGAATACTTTCTGAATGCACTGTAAACAATATTGAAACACTGTGAGGAACATTAGGTTACTGTTTTTTTTTGTTTTTTTATCATGTGGAGTCATGTGGATATTGCATCAGATAAGAACCATGGATTTTTTTTACTTACCCTCCAATAAAATCCTTGATTCCCTGAAAGAAAGAATAACAGAGACATGAGGCCTGCGGAGACATGCACACACTTCTCCTCCTCCTCCTCAAAAACACTTTATTCTTGTATTTTCTCTTTCCGTTTTCACTGTGGCTCTATTTCTTATCCCTCCCCACCCTTAACCCCTCCCCCTTCCTTCTCTACAATCTAGATTTTCTCCCTTTTTTCCTCTCTCTATTACAGTCTCTTTCCTCTCCTCTCCTCTCCTCTCCTCTCCTCTCCTCTCCTCTCCTCTCCTCTCCTCTCCTCTCCTCTCCTCTCCTCTCCTCTCCTCTCCTCTCCTCTCTCGTCTCACCCTGAGTTGTGACGGGTTCTCATCCTCTCGGAGTTTGATGCGGAGCTGGTCGGCAGTTTGCTCTAATTGGCTGATTTGCTCTGTGGTGTGTTTGAGGACATCCTCCAATTGGTTGAGCCGCTCTTCCTTCTCCCTCTGCAGTCTCTCCTTCACTCTTTCCTCCTCCTGGAGAAGGAACTCCCTCAGACATCCAAAATCAGCACTCACCTGCTCCTCCATGTCCCCAGCACACCCCTGATATTCGGAAGCACAGAGGAAAATAGAAATGTTACAGACTGGGTTGGAATACATCTTAAGAGACTGTGTTAGCCCACTGAGCTTTAGTCAAGGTGCTGGCTCTGGGAGCAAACACAAGTTTGTTTTATCTCATTTTATTTAACCTTTAAATGATACAGCGCATTAAATGCTAATGGAGGCAGGAGATCAACACAGTGATTCAAATCTCATGATTCAAATCTCATGATTCAAATCTGTCAGTAGCCAATAGTAACAAAGTCCTCTCAGTTCTCAGAAACGGTAACTCGTCACATGAACACCTAACCACCTCCGCTGCATAGACCCACACAGCCACACGCACCAACACAGAGTAAAACACACATAAACATTTGACACATCGATCACGTGGTTGCTAGGTTGCTGACACACATCCTTACTCATACCCACTTCCTGTGACCCACAGAGAGACAGAGGGAAGTGAAAGAACAAGTGATTGGAGGAGAGAAAGTGTTTCAGCGTGGGACAGACAGAGCATGCCTCATTAATGTGGTCCCGATGTCTATGCTTGCTTATCTTAAACACAGGACTCCACCGCCCACCGGACATCGTACACATTCGGTATCTACCTCACACACCTATACTGTAGAGCCTGGGTATTTCTTATATATAGCCTTGTGAGGTGAAGCCTGTGTTAGAACAGAGAGGGAGAAACCTGGGACCATCCTACATTTCATTATGTATCTTATCAGTACTGCCTAAGGCGTGTATTTTTTTTATGTAATTCTATGTGTGTTTACATTAGGGGTGTGAGAATGTGTGTGTGTGTGTGTCTGCACTGTGTCTGAGAGAAAGAATGGGTAAAAACGAATCCCATAATATGGGTCAGAATCTCAGTATCATTGTGCATTAGACATTCCCAAAAGTCGAATACTGATGTTACACCTGTAACAACATAATCACATTGACAAACCCTGTTTAAATAAACTGATTTGTATGTGCCTGGGTGAGACAACGCAGTAGAATGTTGACTGGCCACTGTAAACGAGAAGCCTCTTGCTGACAGCACACACAGCCAGTTACCTTGATGAGCATGATCTTGTTGTTAGTCTGGACCTGATAGAGAGAAGCCTGTTCAGTCTGGATCGTTACTTTCTTCAGGGCTATGGACAGCTTGTCCTGCAGAAGAGGAAGAAGAAAAACAGGTCACACACATAGCTTGAAGTTAAGAGAGTTGTACTGATAAACAGTGGTTTTTGGTTATACCGAGATTAATTGAATTAGGCCTGACTCTTTTGTCAATATAAGATTTACTGTTTTGAATCCTTTGTAGTCAGACAACAAGCTTAATGTGACTCATATGATAGGAGGTCCTTTCCATCTAACTGGCTCCATTTCAACATGTTACCCATATGAACCCCCTAAAAGTTACAATGTAGACAGGTGAGATTTGTGATAACAGTGTGGTGACTGAGGTATGTCACCAAACATCCAATGCAAATATAAAAGGTTAAATATGTCTGGGAACTAAGCCCTGACACCAGCATGATGCATTCCTCTCGAGCTCCAAGTATAGGCTATACACACACTGACTTGAGTGTCTGCTAATGTCTCGTGCTCTAGCACGTGAAATACTTAATTGTCTTGGGTCCACATTTATTTGAGAAGACTTAAAATATCTGATTGAATAGTAACTTTGTGAACTTTGCTCAATTTGAGATATATGGACAGGTTCTGATCCCTGTGACATTGATGTACTAACCCGGCTATATGTATTCCAAACAGCTACATAGGTAGATACATAAAATAGAAAATAGTGTTGTAAAAGTGTTACCTTGTAGTTCTCGAACGCCTCGTTGATGGGGATGACATTGTGCGTCTTGTGGTCTCGGGACATCCCGCACACCAGGCAGATCGCGAGCTGATCATCCTCACAGTATAGCTTCAGCTTCTCCTCGTGCTCATCGCACAGGTCTGACTCGAGGCGCGGGGAAATACCGGTGAAACTGAAACCAGGCATAATGCCCCCCAGTTGCCGTTCTTCAGAATCCTCCTGTGCGCGCTCCGGATCACCGGATTTCCTATCCATGGCTCGGGCTCTCCTCACGCTGTCCACGACGTTACACAGAAGCGAGTTGGGGCGCAGCTTCGGAGGGCATGTCTTCCGACACTTCGGGCAGGTCGGGTGCTCGTCGGACTTGGCCTCCCAGCACTGCGTAATGCACACGCGGCAGAAGTGGTGTCCGCACTCGAGGATCACCGGCTCACGGAAGAGCTCGAGGCACACTGGACAGGTGAGCTCGCTGTGTAGCTCCTCAAGCGCGCTGGTGTCAGTAGCCATTTCGAGGCGTCTGCATACTGAAATTATAGGGGGTTGCGCTCAGAAAGTAGCTGGCTGCTGCAGGGGAAAAGTGTACTCTTCCGTATGTGAGAGGGCAACAAGGGCGTGGTCTGTCTGAGACAGTAGACGCGCAAATCAAATAAACGTTTATTGGTCGTGTACACAGTTTTGCAGGTACAGCTAAATGCTTATGTTTCGAGATCCAACAATGAAGCAATATCTAGCAATACAATAACAATATAATCCGATAGTATAAAAAGAAGAAGAAATTAAGACATATTAGAATAAACAATTCAGAGTCCGGAATATAAATAAATACACTCAGTGGCCAGCTAGTGCCAGGTTAGACCCCCCTGTAGCCATAAAGAGATGCACCTGGTCAGCAACAATGTTCATATATGCTGTGGCATTCCCCACACCATTACACCACTGCCACCAGCCTGTACCATTGACATCAGGCAGGATGGGGCCATGGACTGCCAGCAGCTGATGGGCCTGAAGCAGCTGGTATAATTAATAATAGTATTGTTATCTATAATTTACAGGTTTCTATGCTTAAGTTTGTCAGTAGAGGAGATGCTGGATCATCAGCCAGTACATGCACAGACTCAGTTGATCCACATCCAGCCTCAGCCAGTACTAACACAGACCCAGTACAGCCTGGCTTCAGCAAGTACTAACACAGACCCAGTACAGCTGACTTCAGCAAAAACGAACACAGACCAAATACAGCCGTCTTCAGCAAGTACTAACATAGACCCAGGTGAAGTACAGGCAGCCTCAGCCAGCACTAGCACAACCAGAGGTGTACAGCCAGCATCAGATACAAGCAGACCCAGTCTTAACAGACTTTATGAGGACTGAGTTAGTGCGCAGAGGTCCATTCAAACCAGGACTGGATTTTTCTTACCCTAAAGACAAGTCTAGAAGAGGTTTCCATTCAGACAGCTTATTACAGACAGCTGTCAAATGGGGAAAAGATTACCAGGAGCTGGCTTTCATACTCAATCAAAAACAAAGCTGTGTATTGTTTTTGCTGTAAGCTCTATAAAAGACTATAAAATAATAAAGGAAGGTGTGAATGACTGGTCAAATATCAACTCCATTCTGAAACACCATGAGGGTCGTCCTGAACACACAAACAATATGATTAAGTGGAGAGAACTTGATCTGCGCCTAAGTCGGGGACAGACTCTTGACCAGATACAAATGACAATTTTGGAGGCTGATAGAAAGAGATGGCGGGATGTCCTTACACGTTTAATAAGTATCACCCAGTCTCTGGCTGAAAGAAACCTAGCATTCAGGGGTTCATCAGACAAACTCTTACAACCAGATAAAGGAATCTTCCTAAAAGAGGTTGAATTACTGGCAAAAGTTGACCCCGTTATGGAAAATCATCTCAGCAAAATTAAAGATGGAGTGACACATGCTCATTACCTTGTTAAGCGCACACAGAATGAGCTGATACAGATTGTAAGTGACAAGATTCTGGAAGCAATAGTGACTCAAATAAGAGACTCAAATTACTTCTCCATTATCTTTGACTGTAAACCGACATTAGTCACCAGCAGCAAATGTCCATTATTCTGAGAAGCGTGGCTTTAAAGGGAAAGCCAGAGATCAAGGAGCACTTCCTCGGCTTTGTGAATGTTGAGGTTACAACAGGCTTGAATCTGTCCACTGTCATCTTAGATAAGCTGAACGAGCTGAAGATTCCATTTGAAGATCACAGAGGGCAAGCTTATGATAATGGGGCCAACATGAAGGGCAAGCACCAAGGAGTACAAGCCTGACTGCTCAAAAAAGATCTCAGAGCTGTGTTCATCCCATGTGGAACCTGCAGATGCTGTCAAATCTTCAAAAGATGCAGTTGGGTTTTTTGGGCATGTGCAAAAGCTCTTGTCATGACAGTGCCTGTTGGGTGGGGGAGGGGGTCTCTTCCCCCCCACAAGTTTATTGCCCTCATAAATAGCCAAAAGCATTTGTGAAGAAATTAATGTGGAGGTTGTTCTGAAAGAGAAGAGACTGAGAAACAGCAAGAGGCATTTCAGCTATGAGGCTCCTGATGAACCAGTGACTGATGCACTGAAAAACCTTAAAGTCAACTACTTCAACATTGTGGTCGACTCTGCTGTGACATCCATGGATGAGAGATTTGAAACACTTAACCAGGTGAAAACCAAATATGGAGTGCTGCTGAACTTCAGCACTGCCGCTCAGAGAATCCAGTGAATCTTTAAAGGATCACTGCATGGAAGTTGAAAACACTCTAACCTTCAGAGATGACTGTGACGTCAGTGGAATGGATCTGGCACACGAGATTCAGAATTTACCTGATCTGCCATCAGATAAGATGACTGCCTTTGAGCTGCTTTCCTTTATCTGTGAGAAAAACCTGGAGGAACTCTATCCTAACCTTATGGATAGCCCTAAGAATTTCAGTCACCCTACCAGTAACAATAGCATCGACAGAGAGGAGCTTTTCAAAATTAAAGCTCATCAAAAGCTACCTGAGGTCTTCCACGTCACAGGAACGTTTGAGTGGTCTGGCCATCATGACGTGGGGAAACACATGTCCTATGATGACATCATTGATGATTTTGCCTCAAGAAAGTGCAGAAGAGGAATATTTTCATGGTAAGATTTTAATTCAAACATTCAAATGTTTACACGCTTAGTAACATTTAAGATTGTATGGCAGAAGTGTATTTGTGTAAATTACTGCTTAACTAACCTATAGTACATACTTTCTAAATTTCTTCCAGACAGTCCAGGTAGACTGGTGCACATGCTGATGCTGAAAATGCCCAGGCTGTAGAGGGAACCAAAGTTAATCACACAGCTGTATAGGTTTAATTTTTCTATTTTGATACATATAGCTGCAGCCATAGTCTATAGGCTTATGTTTACATTGTATAGACGAAGCTAAATATATAATATTGTGAGGACTGGACTAATTACCAGGCAGCAGAGACAAAACTGTGAAATATTTTTATTATTTTCTACATTTTATATTTTCTACCATTTCTTATTTATGTTAATGTTAATATTCACTTATCTTAAGATTCTATAGAAAATATTCTATTCAATAAATATTGTTTGTTTACCATGTTTGTATGTTATTAACTCAAAGATTATTATTGTATTTTATTTTACATTGTTTGCAAATTGTTATGTGACACGTATTAATGCCAAAATAACATGCAAAACAGGCAAAAAATATGGGTATCAAAACAGGTGGGTCTCTGCCCCCCCACCTGCCCTGAATGACGGGTCGCCACTGATCAGGCCTACCACTTCGTCAGCAAACTTTATGACTGAGTTGGAGACGTGCGTGGCCACAGGGAGTACAGGAGGCGTCTGAGCACACACCCCTGTGGGGCCCCTGTGTTGAGGATCAGCATGGTGTAGTTGTTGTTGCCTACCTTCACAACCTGCGGTCGGCCCATCAGGAAGTCTAGGACCCAGTTGCACAGGGAGGGGTTCAAATGCAGGGCCCTGAGCTTAGTGATGAGCTTGGAGGCCACTAGGGTGTTGAAGGCTGAGCTGTAGTAAATGAAAATAATTCTTACATAGGTATTCGTCTTGTCAAGGTGGGATAGGGCAGTATGCAGTGCAATGGCGATTGCGTCGTCCTGGATCTGTTGGGGCAGTATGTACAAGCCTCACTTTTTTCAAGGCATCTGGGATGTTGCATCTACATGTCCACAGAGCCCCGCGGGAAGACTTGTAGTGAACCAGGTATTGCTCTGGCCCAGTTCCATTTAGGTTCCTGGCTCCTACTTTTATGCACCCCCTGAAGCAATCATAAATCTAAAAGGACTGTATAGGTGAAATCAAATGTATGCTTGAATTTTAATCATGTCGGATTTGAGAGATGGGTGGAGCAATAGGGTTAAAGGAGTTGGCTTGTACAGTCAGAACTCAGACTTTAACCTTAAAGGCCCAGTGCAGTCAACAACTTGATTGTTCCTGTGTTTTATATACACCGAGTATATCAAACATTTAGGAACACCTTCCTAATATTGAGTTGCACCCCCCCTTTTGCCGTCAGAACAGCCTCAATTCGTTTGGGGAATGGACTCTGGAAGGTATCGAAAGCATTCCACAGGGATGCTGGCCCATGTTGACTCCAATGCTTCCCACAGTTGTGTCAAATTGGCTGGATATCCTTTGGGTGGTGGACCATTCTTGATACACACAGGAAACTCTGGATTTAACAAGTGACATCAAGGATCATAACTTTCACCTGGATTCCCCTGGTCAGTCTATGTCATGGAAAGAGTCCTTTTAGTGTACCAGCTGTTTGAAAGGCGCCTGAAATGTCAGAGTTTTGACCTGCCTGGTGACATCACCAGGTGGTAAATTAGTTAATAGACCAATAAGAAAGAGAGTTCCAAACCTCTCTGCCAATAACAGCTGGTTTTCCCCTCCCCACTCAGAACACTCCGAGACAGTCCTAGCAAAAGTCTTGCTTGAGAAATTGCTCTTAGCTAAGAAGCTTTTTTTTTTTTTTTTACATTTAAACAATCACAGTAAGTACATAATTGTTACCCAGAAATTATTTGATATTGAGATAAAAACAGCTGCATTGGACCTTTAACCCATCCATCAGTTGGAAGTCAGCAGCTTCCATTTCACCAAGGGGGAACAGGGAAATACCTATGGGTCTACAAATGAAACCTGTTACCTGTCACATTTTGAATTATTCTATGGTCAGCTTCTGGTCAGTGCTTGTCCCCCAGTCAGCCCCCAGCGGCAGCTATGACATGACATATTGAGTTATTGTAGGTGAAGTGGAATTAGAATTATGGAAACAGAATAACAACATGGGTCCCTAATCTGTACAACACAGAAATGCATAATTATGGATAATGATATCATTATTTTCATGGTGATGCATTCTGAATAAGTACAAAGAGGTAAAAATATGCAATATCCTTCTTTTCCATATTTGGGTATTATTCTACACACAGGCTATTATTCGAATGAGCTTTTGTTAGGTTACAGCCTTATTCTAAAATTGATTCAATAAAAAAAAATCTACACACAATAACCAATAATGACAAAGCGAAAACAGGTTTTTATAAATTTTTGCAAACTTATTAAATATAAAAAACAGAAATACCTTATTTACATAAGTATTCAGACCCTATGCTATGAGACTAGAAATTGAGCTCATGTGCATCCTGTTTCCATTGATCATCCAGGAAATGTTTCTACACCTGTGGTAAATTCAATAGATTGGGGCCTCCCGAGTGGTGCAGCGGTCTAAGGCACTGCATCACAGTGCTTGAGGCATCACTACAGACTTATGTAAATGTTTCACTTTTTTTGGGCTATACATTTGCAACAGTTTTTGCTTTGTCATTATGGGGTATTGTGTGTAGATTGATGAGGACAAAAAAAAATGTCATACATTTTAGAAAAGGGCTGTAACGTAACAAAATGTGGAACAAGTCAATGGGGTCTGAATACTTTCCGAATGCACTGTATACCACACCCCCTCAGGCCTTTATGCTTCATTATACTGTAGTATACTGAACTCTACTTTACAGGACTGTGCTCTATTTTACTGTACTCTCAAAGTCTATGATTGCTTCAAATTTGGTCCGGCAAGGGCAGACTTAACAAATTTCAACTACTTTTCAACGCCCATGGATGTCCGGTGTTGGTCGGTGCTTAGTGGGCGAGGATACTTGGAGTAAATGGAAAGATGGAAGGTGTCAGTAAGAGCCGGGAGAGGTGACATTAACTGGAGAGAGAGAGAGAGAGAGAGAGAGAGAGAGAGAGAGAGAGAGAGAGAGAGAGAGAGGAGAGTGAGCGGCAGAGGGAGAGTGAAGGGTTGTCCAGACTGTTTTCACAGTCTTGCTTTGACCACTAGATGACAGAAAGAGAAAGAAAACCATTATGAGCTGAACATAACAGTATGGCAGTATTTCCCATTGTACCCAATTCAATAGCAGTAATTCCATTAAAGATTTTTGGGTAATTACGTTACCGATTTGGTAACAGAATTACGAGAAATGTGTGATATTAGTAAAACACTAACTAATTGGTAGGTCTATCTTTACTTGTATTATCCTCACTCTTCATGAGGGAGAGACATTTTAAAATACCTTAAAGATATGTGGGGTTTTTGGTAATGGAATTACAAGGCACAAGGCAATGTTTCTAAAACTTACAGAAGGCAAATAATTTCTCCAAAACATTATTGTGTTTTGATGTATTTCTAATACCTTTTAGACTTTCTGGTAGATGTTTCCTAAGACCCCTTTTTCCATTTGTTTGACCAGATATCAAAGCCTTTGCTTATTCCAAATTTTTAGGATGAAAAATGGTTGAAAAATAAATGTGTGCTATAATAAAAAATAAAAAAAGACTCTTAGCTTTCATTTGACACTCAATTTGATATGTTCCTATGAACTTTACATGTTGGTGCTTATGGGTCCTTTTACATGGAAAAGTCAAGGGTAGAGACCATGTTTGTCCCAAAAGGGCTGTATATTTCCCAGAAGACACTATGGTCAGGAGGAGGAAGTTCAGTTGCATCTCAAGGAAACAGAAGGGGAAGAGCGGTGTCAGGTGAAAGTGTCACCCGCAGAGTTTCTGCTCACTGGGTATAAAAGACTGATCTTGTGCACCAGTCCTGTGTCTCATCATAAGACCACTCTCCATCGATTGCAGAGGTGCCTCAACACACAGTGAACAGAAGAGTAGGGCTCTCTGTAGAGAACTGGACTGACTTGGGCAGGAGTGGACTGAGCTAGACTACATTGGACAACATTGGACTGAGCTGAAGAACGACCGACTGAGTGACGACGGTCTGTGACCAGTTTTGGCTGACAGATAACAAAGGCTTTTCTATATAACACACACAGTCCAGTGCTCAGCAGGAGGATGCCTGTCTCATGTAGTGGGGCTCTGCTCCTGCTTCTAGCCAGTCTTGGAGGTCTGGTCTGGGGGGAGGTGGGTGACTTCACCCCCTGCCTCCGGATCTTCTACATGAAGACTCCCCCCAAAAGGCGTAGGGGAAGAGGGGTACTAGCCCATCTGCTAGCGCTACAGGAACCAGTACAACTTTGCCAGCCTGTACCAACGACAGATCCGTGACCCCCTCTACTCTTCCTAATTTCCCCTGGCGGAGGCAAACGGCCCAGGAACAAGTGGATGTTTGAACCACAGGTGAGCATACTGCATGTCTGTATGTGTAACTGTGTATTACATTCAGGGTCAATTCCATGTTATTCTACTAAATTCAAGAAAATACTTTATTTATGGTGTGATTGTGTGAAACCAGCAGTTCTTTAAAAAAGTGCTTTAGCAGTGTGACTTCTCTCACCCAAAGCAATTCAAACAAAGTAATGTCATTATGTCATCTGGGAAATATTCTGGTTTTGTATCTCTTTTTAAAGTGGAACCGACAGTGTTTTAGCAACATTACATTTTATTGAAATCTGTTCATATACACCCCCAGAATAGAATGTTTAGGAATTAAGTAGGCCTATAGAAAGGCATTTGTGAAAATTCTATAGCAATATAGAGTGGGAAGGCGGCGGTGCGTTTGGACGATTAATAGACATTAATAGATAACAATTAATAACGCCAAATAACAATAACGTAGCTTTAGGATTGTTGTGGCATGTGTCTGTACACTTCCCCTCTACTGCGCGCTGTAAACGGGATACACATTAGCAGCGCAACTGACGTTGAATTCACTGATGCGAGCGCAGTGGACGAGTCAACAGGTTGACTCATTTATACTGGCTTGTGTGTCCTATTAGGCCCGAGGGCCTTGTATTTGACACACGTGCGCTACCATATTAGCCATCTTACGACTACCTTGTGATTATTGCCTTTGCTAGTTTGATTGTATTGACATACCCAGCCTTAGTTAGTCGGCCGTTTTTGTTAAAAATATTGAGTAATTGAAACTGAAACAGTGCATCCATAATGGGTGGAGACAGCAAACAATCAATGTACCAGGCCAGCTTTGATTTACATGATAGCAATATTTTTTTGAGTCAAATAGAACCTATTCTTAAAACCTCTTATAAAGTTGTTTTTTAAGCATAAACTGGGAATTTGATATGCTTGACTAATATTATGATTATAAAGTAGTTAAAAACACTGTCAGATCCACTTTAAACTCAAACCACTACCTGGTGATTTCCAGGAACAAAAAGACTGGATCATAACTGAAGCTCAGGACTGTTTGTTCTTATTTTTCTAAATGATATTCTTATACCCAACAGCTCGGAGTTAGTACCAGCGACAGCTCAGAGTTAGTACCAGCGACAGCTCAGAGTTAGTACCAGCGACAGCTCAGAGTTAGTACCAGCGACAGCTCAGAGTTAGTACCAGCGACAGCTCAGAGTTAGTACCAGCGACAGCTCAGAGTTAGTACCAGCGACAGCTCAGAGTTAGTACCAGCGACAGCTCAGAGTTAGTACCAGCGACAGCTCAGAGTTAGTACCAGCGACAGCTCAGAGTTAGTACCAGCGACAGCTCAGAGTCAGTACCAGCGACAGCTCAGTCAGTACCAGCGACAGCTCAGTTAGTACCAGTGACATCTCAGAGTTAGTACCAGTGGTAGAATTGGTTATCAGACTGTAATAAGCGCTGTAAAATATATTTGATACACTTTTTTTTTTTTTACCAGTATTTAACTAGGCAAGTCAGTTAAGAACAAATTCTTATTTACAATGACGGCCTACATCGGCCAAACTCTGACAATGCTGGGCCAATTGTGCGCTGCCCTATGGGACTCACAATCACGGCCGGTTTTCTCTAGTGAAGCCTCTAGCACTGAGATGCAGTGTCTTAGACCACTGTGCCACTTGGGAGCCCAGAACATGAAGGTTGAACCATCTTTCTCTATGTGTTGGTTATAATCTCAGTGTTTCCTCTCTGTGTGTTCTAAGTTGCAATTCTCCAGTGCCAGTCCAGAGATGCATTGTCTCCCGCGGCATGGCCCTGTGGAAATTTCACACCAGTTAAGAGTACACACACCCACTGAGCACTAATCTGCTTTAATGGTTGATAGAGAATATCTTATTTTGTGAAAATGAGGACATGCGTTGAAAAATTACACATAAAAAAAAACTTAAAAAAGTATGATAACCGCATGAATGAAAACAAAAAAGACCTCCCTCAACACAGAGCTTCTCAGCTGTGAACGGAATCTTATCCAAATACAAATGAAACCTTGTTCACATGCATTTGTCACTGATTAAAGTCACTGATTAATGCAAATCACATGTATTTTGAGACAAGGTTACCTTGAGTTGCTCTGGTACAAGGACCTAGAGGAGCTGATGTGAACACACTCCTCCGCTTCCTTTAATTTGTGGTCCACCCCTATTGTTATGTGTTTGACTATATGAGTACAGAAGTTTGCACTGCTTCTGTAGGGAGAGAGATGGAGAGCAATAAGTAAGTTAGTCTGATTAATCAGGCTGTACATATTGGTATATACAGCCTGAAACTAATGCCTGCAAAATCGTGGAAATGTTCCTTACAAGCCAGGATGTTGAATAAAATAGCCAAAGGAAAGTGTTGTTTATCAGACTTTTTAGAGCCAGTAGATTGGTTTGGCACGAAGCTAAAATACATTTTATATTGGATATTCAGTTCTCTCGTCAATAGCTATTGAACCAAGCGTGTCATAACAATGAAAATTGAATATTCTGAAATCAGTGGATGGAGAACAAGCCACTTTTTTTTTTTTTAATATAGAATTAAGATTTTTAAAAATATTGTACTCAGAATAAAAAAATATTCACACAAAAAAGGTATGGATTGTTCTCCATCCTCCCCAGATTCAAAATAATAGTCATGGCATGCTTGGCTCAATAGCGATTTAAGAGAGAAAATCAAATATCTAACAAAACGAACTGCTGACCAAACCAAATACCTACCACAGGAGGTTGGTGGCACCTTAATTGGGGAGAACGGGCTCGTGGCAATGACTGGAGCGAAATAAATGAAATGACATCAAATAGTTTCCAGGTGTTTGATGTCATGCCGTACGCGCCTTTCAGCAATTATGAGCTCAGCAGCCTCCTGTGATACCTACCTACACTCCCTGTTTGTAACAGAATGAGCGGAAGGATCTCCGTTTGAAGCTCCACGTTTGAGAATCTCAACCACTGTGGTCTTGAACAAGACGTCCACGATTAAAGCAAGCTGTGACGAAGTCAATATCTCTAGTTTCTGCCAGTGCCATACAAGTGAATGGATACGATTCTATGACGTTTTCACCACAGTATGTGTTGCTGTCGTTAAGTTGTTGATACACCTACATTTCTCTGGCTGGGTTTGGTTCGAGCACCGCGACCTAGCATCTAAAATCCTAATGACACCAACAAGTAGTATTCGGTTTGCTACCGTAGCACACCAAATTCCAGCCAGTGGTGGGGGGAGTACACTTCGAGGTATTCAGATATATAAATGTGTCCATAAATGTGACAACTTGGACAGCATGTGGGAATGTTGGGGAAACACACTGGGGGTCATTCAAGGGTTTTTCTTCATTCCATTTTTTTTTTACATTGTAGAATAAAAGTGAAGACCTCAAAACTATGACAGAACACATATGGAATTATGTAGTAACCAAAAAAAGAGTGTTAAACAAATCTAAATATATTTTATATTTGAGATTCTTCAAAGTAGCCACCCTTTGCCTTGATGACAGCTTTGCACACATGGCATTCTCAACCAGCTTCATGAGGACCGCCACAGGAATGAAAGACCCAGAAACACCTCTGCTGCAGAGGATAAGTTCATTCGAGTTACCAACCTCAGATTGCATTGCAGCCCAAATAAACGCTTCACAGAGTTCAAGAAACAGACACATCTCAATATCAACTGTTCAGAGGAGACTGTGTGAATCAGGCCTTTATGGTCAAATTGCTGCAAAGAAACCACTACTAAAGGACACCATTAAGAAGAAGAAGAAGAGACTTGCTTGGGCCAAGAAACACGAGCAATGGACATTAGACTGGTGGAAATTTGTCCTTTGGTCTAGAGTCCAAATTTGAGATTTTTGGTTCCAACCTCAACCAAATTTAGATGGTTTGGGATGAGTCGGACCACAGTGAAGGAAAAGCAGCCAACAAGTGCAAAGCATGTAGGAACTCCTTCAAGACTGATGGTTGAGAGAATGCCGTGTCATTAAGGCAAAGGGTGGCCATTTGAAGAATCTCAAATATATATGATTCCATATGGGTTGTCATAGTTGATGTCTTCACTTTTATTCTACAATGTAAAAAAAGTGCCAATAAAGAAATCCTTGAATAAGTAATATTCAAAATGTTTGGCCCCCAGTGTAACTAAACACAATTTCAATCTGAAAACTAACATTGGCAATTGACAGTATGAGGACCGACAGTATATGAAAGGAGACCATTGGTCACTGAATAAAGTCAAGTGTTTATTCCTGATGGATAATACAGAAAATAAAACAGTACAAAATACCTAATTGATAAAGTCAAGATAAACAAGGCCATGATCGATGTTTTCAAATTGAAAACACTATTTTCATAATAAAGATACAATGTACATTTGAGAAACATACAAAACGCACAACAAGTTTCTCTATGTACAATTCGATAGCTCATTTCAACATCTTTTTCCCCCTTAACCACTGATACAAGGTCAGAGCTTTGGATTTCATTTCTAACGGTCACCTTCAGGATTGAGGCTAGATCTGTCAGGGAGCAACTTCTACCTTGAGCAGGAATTTCTTTCAACTTTCCCCTGCCCAAAGAAATCATAGTAAAATCTTAAAACTATAAAAAGCACTCATGGTTTTTGAGCTGCTCGGGTTCACTGAAGCTCTTTCCACACTGGGAGCACTGGTGGGCGCTGCCAGCCTTGTCTCGGTCTCCACTGTGGATCAGCTGGTGTCTCTTCAGGTACTCTACCCTGCTGAAGCGCCTGCCGCACACCTCGCACCCGTACGGACGCTCGCCCGTGTGGATCCGCTGGTGCCTCTCCAGGTTGCTTAGGCGACTAAAGCTCCGCCCGCACTGTTGGCAGCGGTGTGGCCGCTCTCCGGTGTGAACCACCTGGTGCCTCTCCAGCGAGCGGGAGTGTGTGAAGCCCTTCCCACAGAGCTCGCAGCGGTGGGGCCGTTCGGCCGCGCACACACACTCGTGGTTCTTCAGGGCCCAGGCATGGCTGAAGGCATGGCCGCACGAGGCGCAGGGGAACAGGGTGTCCTCCGTCCCTCCTCCCTGCAGGTGGGTGTCCCCCAGAGGACAGGGGTGCTCCTCCAGCTCGGCCTCATTGGCAAAGCCCCCCCCGCACTGCGTGCAGAAATGCATCAGGTCCCCCGTCTCCTCCTCACCACTATCATCCACGCTACCCGGAGCAGAAGCGTGATGTAGGCCCTCGTCTGAGCCTCCCTGCTCCCCCATTCCCTCACCATCCCTCAGCCTCTTGGGCCAGCATGGCTGCAGCTCTCCTCCAGCCCCACCTGGCAGTGCCCTCTGACCTTCCTTCAGACGGGCACCAGGACCCAGCAGGGCATCAGTAGAGTCCCTCTCCGAGGGTGTGGGACTCCCCAGCTCCCCCTCCTGTTCCAGCCCATCCAGACCAATGTACTTCTGGCCCAGGCTGAACTCGCTGCCTGCCATTACGTCCGGGTCAGGGGTCATGGAGCCATGGTTGGAGCCTGCTGTAGGGGGGATCCTCAGGGCTGCCTGCTCACGCCCCCTCTCTGCCCTCAGGGCCGTCTCCAGCCCACTCAGGTCCTCCACGCTCAGCCCCCCTTCCGACACCTCTGTTGGAGGGGACCCCACGTCCCACTCCTCCTCATCGCCCTCTTCAGGCCTCACGGCTGGGGGGCGCTTCAGGACCTCCTGGGCCATAGGGCTGAACTCCATGTCTCCTACTAGGCAGAGAGATGGAGAGAGAGGGTCTGTTAGAGGAGCAGTACTGAGGGCATATGCAAACAATGTACTGCAGACAACACTGAACAGAGCCAAAGGCCTTAAGAGTCCTGTGAAACCTACAAGAAAACCCCAATGGAAACACTGACGTTATTGCTCTGTCCAAGAGTTGTTGTAATCATGTAGGTTTCGAGCTGGTGTCAGTACCTTCGCTGTGGGTTCTGGATCCAGTATGGCGGTTATGGGTGGGCGGGTCCATCTTCAGGGCTTCCTTGATCAGCCGCAGAGACGCAGGCTGGTAGCCCCCCTCCACCATATCACCGGACTACAGACAGAGCAAAAATAACTACATTAACCCACCACAACAGCCTCAGACTACAATACAGTACACATGAATGCAATGCAGAGTGCACTACCACACCCAGCATTTCATGCAAAGTGCACTTTCATAAGTATCTACATGTCACAAGTATCCCAAAGAACACTGGTCAAGTTTTACACTGGGCATTTTCTGTAAACGTAAAATGTTTAGACAGTTTAAGATGACATGAAGAAATTTAACTATTATTTCAGTCACTTGGTAGAATAAGCAGATACACATAAAAATGAACTTCACTGAACGAAAATAAAAACGGAAACAAAGTAATGTGTTGGCCTCATGTTTCATGAACTGAAATAAAAGATCCCCGAAATGTTCAATACTCACAGAAAGCTTATTTCTCTAACATTTTGTGGGCACATTTGTTTACATCCCTGTTAGTGAGCATTTCTCCTTTGCCAAGATGATCCATCCACTTGACAGGTATGGCATATTAAGAAGCGGATTAAACAGCATGATCATTACACAGGTGTACCTTGTGCTGGGGACAATAAAAGGCCATTCTAAAAACGTGCAGTTGTCACAACACAATGTCACAGATGTCTCAAGTTGAAGGAGCATGCAATTGGCATGCTGACTGCAGGAATGTCCACCAGAGCTGTTGCCAGAGAATTGTTTGTTTCTCTACCATAAGCCACCTCCCACAATTTTAGAGAATTTGGCAGTACATCCAAATCGGCCTCATAACCACAGACCACGTGTATGGCGTTGTGTGGGAGAGCGGTTTGCTAATGTCAATGTTCTGAACAGTGCCCCATGGTGGCTGTGGGGTTATGGTATGGCAGGCACAAGCTACAGACAACGAACACAAACGCATTTTATTGATGGCAATTTGGATGGCACAGAGATACCGTGACGAGATCCTGAGGCCCGCTGTTGTGCTATTAATCCGCCGCCATCACCTCATGTTTCAGCATGATAATGAACTGCCCTATGTCGCAAGGATCTGTAGACAATTCCTGGAAGGGGAACATTTCTCAGTTCTTCCATGGCCTGCATGCTCACCAGACATGTCACCCGTTGAGCATGTTTGGGATGCTCTGGATCAACATGTATGACAGCATGTTCCGCCAATATCCTGCAACTTCGCACAGCCATTGAAGAGGAGTGGGACAATATTTCACAGGTCACAATCAACAGCCTGATCAACTGTGAGAAGGAGATGTGTCGCGATGCATGAGCCAAATTGTAGTCTGATGGGTTCTGACTTCAAAACGTGAAATATCCTTATTCATGTTACTGGGGGAGAGAGGGGAATGCAGAATGTTTACATTCTGTCAGAACATGGCATTGTTAGACATCAGGTATCCTATGGAGAGGAGAAGGGCAACAGTCTGGGTTCAGTTGTTGGGTTGCAATTTGAAATATTTGCAACACAAGAAGTTAATGGTTATATGTAGGAGGCATGTATATGTTGGGGGTCACTGATAAGGGTGGATAGCTGTGGATTAAGGGGCCCGAGGTCAGGTCACCTGAAGGAGGAAGTTTATTACCCACATCACTCAACTTCCTGCCTAGCAACAAGTGTCATGTTTAGAGAAAAGGAGAAGACTCCACTTAAAGTGGGGTGTGTACACACACACACACACACACACACACACACACACACACACGTGCTGGTGGGAACATCTTGGTCTTTTCAGCTGTTTCACCCATTGGGCGAATAAATTGGGTTTGAGTTTTACTAGTTGTCCATGAGTTTTTACTGTGTTTATTTTAATCTAACAGGTCACACCAGATAGTGACTGGTTCTGATCCATGCACAAACTTACCTTTTTAAGGTGCTGTATCTGTGACCAACCAATGCATATCTGTATTCCCAATCATGTGAAATCCATAGATTAGGGCCTAATGACTGCATTTCAATTGACCGGTTTTACTTATATTAACTTTAAGTCAGTAAAATTGTTTTGTTTATATTTGTTCAGTGGTAGTCTGATGCAGTGACATTGTGTGAGCCATATTCAGACTCCTCTCCCTCACCTCCTCTTTGATGTTCTCCGTCTCCTCCCCCTCTCCCGAAATACAGCCCCCCTCCTCTAGTTCTTCTTCCTCCCCAGGAAACTGGATGAGGTACAGCTCACGTGCCTCCTTCCAGCCTCCCCCAGTTACTACCCTGGCTGCTCCTCCTCCTTCCTCCCACACGCCTCCTAAGGCAGGGCCCAGCGTCTGCTTTCCTCCTGTGGGAGGATGGGAGAGAGGAAGAGAGGGAGGGGAGCGGATGGGGTGAGGAGGAGGGAGCATGAAGTAAAGGGGGAGAGGATTGGGAGGGACAGAGTGGTGATAGAAATAGAGGGTGAACGCGGGAGAGAGCATGAGGGAGGGAGGGGAGTGGTGACAGAAGTGGAGATGTTGGGGGAAGGGAGAAAGCATGTTGAAGGAGAGTGGGAGGAGGAGGGACAGCATGGCGCGGGAGTGAGCATGAAGGAGAGGGGGGTGAGAGGGGAGCAGTAACAGTGGAGGAGTTGGGGGAAGGGAGAGAGCATGAAGGAGAGGAGGCGGAGTAGGAAGCGGGGGAGAGAGAAGCAGAGGGAGAACGGAGGGGGTGCGAGTGAAAAGGGGAGAGGAAAGTGAATAGAGAATTGGAGGAGGTGGGGGTAGGGAGGAGAGCGATCGTGATGAAGGAGAGGAGAGAGGAGATAGGAGTGGGGGCGGTGAAAGAGAGAACATGAAGAGGAGGAGGTGGGGGAGGAAGAGCAGAGGAGTAGAGAGGGAAGGAGAGATGAGACAGCTCAGCCTCTGCCAGATGGCTTCCAACATAACAAGTACCTCTTCATATAAGCATTACAGTATTTCGACTTAATGGTACACAAGAAATCAACTTCTGTTGATTTGATATGCAATCACATATCATTTCAACAATCATAATATGAGGAATTATGTTTAATGTCAGTGTTATACATAGGGAAAGACAAATGCATAACAAACTACTTTATGGTCCATGAAGCTTTGTGGCTGTACTTACTAAACATGAACACTTACGAGGCACTTCAATTTTCCGCTTTTTCCGCCCACAGTCTTCCGACACTATCAAACCAGCATTGCGGCGATTCTCTGCCCACCCCATCCCGTACTTGCGTTCATTTCTCAGTTTGTTCTCGGTCAGTCGGAGTCTGAGTTTTAGAGCGTCCATTTCCTTCCTGTTCAGCGATATTTCCACCAGATAGTCATTCACCGTGTCCTGGAACAGTTTGGTAATCTCGCACACCGATGCGCGGATCAAACTGTCCATGACAGAGGTTAGGTGGGTCTGGAACGTCTCCACCGAGTCCGCCATGGGTTCGCTGCCGTGACGATCACACGATGGAAATGGGGAACTGGCCCAGGCAGATATTCAACTGTAACACGAACAGCATTAGCTAGAGTTGAACGTTACCAAGTCACAGACACGTTATCAGTGGGTGAGAACTAGTCATCTACTACCGGTAGTTAGTCAGCAGCATCATGCATACATGTAAACCAGTGGCTAAATCCCTAACTAACTTCTGAAGGATAACACTTATTGCTAGTAATTAAATAGTAGCCTACCTACTCACTACCAACAAATACAGCAGCTGAGCAAGACAGCCTAACGTCGTATAGCGCGAGGAAATACGGAGCACACCATGAATGTGAAACCATCTTTACCGCGCTACCACTTTAGGTTTAGCTAGCTGGCTAACGTTAGCTTGATTGCTACCAAAAGCTTTAGAATCTAGCCAACTCGACTACTATTACAATAGCACTAAGGTTAGACCATAATGTGCAGCAAAACTAACGTTACAGTACAAAGACAGCTAGCTAACGAACAATCGTCGCTATCCTTATAAAGCTTCCTTCTTGGATACAAAGCTAGCTTGCTAACGTTCAACTACAGCTCAGGCACATATCTTTGACTTTGGCTCAAGTGCCAACTAGGCTAGTAGTAATGCTAGATAGGGTTACGTACCGTACAGTCGCTGAAATCAGGATATTGAACTCTTCGATAACGAAACAGTGTTTGTTATAAACGACTACCGATACGTATAAACACTGTAGATAAGCCAAGCGACAATATGACAAAGGAAAAATAGATCCAACTTTATATCCTGCCTTCCAAGAACAGTTGAGGACGCTTGAGGACATTGCGCATGCGTAGTAGACATTACCGTACACTCACGAATAAACGCATCCTTAAATAATTTTTAATTTTGAGGTGACGCATATAAACTACAGATTAGAACAATGGGACACATATTTCACTGGATGTATAAATGTGAAGGATCCGCTTGGCGTTTCCACTCACTATCAAATATGGTGGTGAGGGGAAACCCACCGGGAGAAGATGGAACGAGGTGGACTTTGGCCGATATTCTGCATATTTTCTCCTCGATTAAACATTTGCTCTCAATACAGTTTTATTTCCCCAAAACTAATATATGCTATGAACAGAGTGGACTAAGTTTTGTAGACTTTACCCTTCGCAAAAATACAAATAAATCGCGCTGTGTAGAAGGAGTGCAAAGGCAAATTGAGTTATTGCACACGCGCACTTGACAGAGTAGGCGTTCCCTAACGGAAATATGCAGATGTTTGCTAGAACGCGCCAATAGGATCTCGCTAGGGCGTGCTTGGCTCTGCCCACTATCTTGGTTTAATTATAAATATTTGTATAAACCCTGGATTTCTGATGCTATGTATTGGCATCCGGTCGGCCATATTGGCACTCCGTAGGAGGAACAGTCCTCCATAGAGCCCCACAGTGGAGGTGTAGTGGGGAAAGTGACATTAATACTTTCTGAAAACATCCTTTTAAGGATTTTTTAAAGTATTCATTAAGATGTCTTTAATAAAATAAATGTGTCAAAAACGAATGCTGACACTAAGAAATGCATTTCTATTGCTTCCAAAATATTGTAAAAAATTTGCCAGAATCTCAGTTGGTGTGAATGAAATGGAACAAGTCACATCCACTAGATTCCTCTGAGTTCTAACAGATTAAAAGTTATCCTGGAAAGATCATATTCAATTTGTCTGCAGCAAAGAGATGAAATCTGTTGGTATCATCAGAAAGATGAGTGGTTTGGTTTATCAGGCTTGTTTCCTAACATTATACTATAGCTTAATTGACCAATATCTCATTTACTGTAATATAGTCTGGGCCAGTACATATGCCTCCTACCTTCATAAATTAGCACTGAGATGCAGTGCCTTAGGAGTATGCCAATTATGCACTTTTACCTACAAATACTCATATCTCCCAGACAGTTTACCTAAACCCTTCAATTCATTCTTCCAGGTTAATTTTGAAATCCATCTATATCAAACAAGACACTGCAATAACCTTCACCCTTCCCACTGCTGCACCTCACATAGTCAATTCTCTATCAGATTTAGAGGTACCATACTCTGGAATTCTTATCTTCACATTGCAGAAACATCATTATCCTTCAATAACTTCAAACGAATATTGGGAATCAGCCTGATGAACGTTTACATTTTGGGGATTTAGCAGACGCTCTTATCCAGAGTGACTTAAAGTAGTGAGAGCAATACATTTTCATATGTTTTTCATACTTGTCCCCCGTGGGAATTGAACCCACAACCTTGGCATTGCAAGTGCCATGCTCGACCAGCTGAACCACATGAACCAAACTACTCAGTAATCTCCTCCATATATCCATATATAACTCTTACACACATTTAAACAAAACAAATATACTGTATTACTGATCAATTGATTTATACATTTATAATTAGTAGGTTTTGTTATCTGTTTTAACAAACCTTTTTTATTTTTGTACTTATGTATTGTACACTGAACAAAAACATAAACATATTGTGTTTAATGAGCTGAAATAAACGATCCCAGTAATCTTCCAGACGCACAAAAGGCTTATTTCTCTCAGATTTTGAGCACACATTTGTTTACTTCCCTGTTAGTGAGCATTTCTCCTTTGCCAAGATAATCCATCCACCTGACACATGTGGCATTTCAAGAAGCTGATTAAACAGCATGATCGTTACACAGGTGAACCTTGTGCTGGGGACAATAAATGTAAAATGTGCAGAGACTTCTCAAGTTTTGAGGGAGCGTGCAATTGGCATGCTGACTGCAGGAATGTCCACCAGAGCTGTTGCCAGATAATTTAATGTTCATTTCTCTACCATAAGCCGCCCTCCAATATCGTTTTAGAGAATTTGGCACTACATCCAACCGGCCTCACAACCGCAGACCATGTGTATGGCGTCATGTGGGCGAGCGGTTTGCAGATGTCAACATTGTGAACAGAGTGCCCCATGGTGGTGGGGGGGGGGGGGGGTTCGTATGGGCAGGCATATGTTACGGACAACAAACACAACTGCATTTTATCGATGTCAATTTGAATGCACAGAAATACCGTGACGAGATCCTGAGGCCTATTGTGAGGCCCAATTCTTTGACGGTATCTGTGACCAACAGATGCACATCTGTATTCCCAGTCATTTGAAATCCATAGATTAGGGTCTAAAGAATTGATTTCAATTAACTGATTTCCTCATATGAACTGTAACGTACAGTCAATAACACAATAGAGAATCTATATACAGAGTGTGCAAATGTAGTGCAAAATGCAGTAAGGTTAGGAAGGTAGGACAATAAATAGGCCATAGTGGCGAGATAATTTACAGATTAGAATTAACACTGGAGTGATAGATGTGCAAATGATGATGTGCAAATAGAGATACTGGAGTGCAAAATGAGCTAAAATAATAAATATGGGGATGAGGTAGTAGGGTGGGCTATTTACAGAAGGGCTATATACAGGTGCAATGATCGATAAGCAGCTCTGACAGCTGATGCTTAAAGTTAGTGAGGGGGATGGGAACCTCTAGCTTCAAGGATTTTTGCAGTTTGTTCCAGTCATTGGCAGCAGAGAACTGGAAGGAATGGCGGCCAAAGGAGGTGTTGGCTTTGGGGGTGACCAGTGAAATATACCTGCTGGAGCGCATGCTACGGGTGGGTGTTGCTATGGTGACCAGCGAGCTGAGATAAGAGTGTTGGAGGCTATTTTGTAAATGACATCGCCGAAGTCAAGGATCGGTAGGATAGTTAGTTTTACAAGGGCATGTTTGGCAGCATGAGTGAAGGAGGCTTTTTTGCGAAATAGGAAGCCGATTCTAGATTTAATTTTGGATTGGAGATGGTTAATGTGAGTCTGGAAGTTGAGTTTACAGTCTATCCAGACGCCTAGGTATTTGTAGGTGTCCACGTATTCTAAGTCAGACCCGTCGAGAGTAGTGATGATAGTCCGGTGGGCGGGTGCGGGCAGCGTTCGATTGAAAAACATGCATTTAGTTTTATATAATTGTGTAGTATACTGTATAATACTATAGTAAATACAACAGTATTATCCACAAAAATTGTCAGGAAGCTTCGTTTCCACATCACTAGTAAATAGTACTGTATTTAATTTGCATATATCCTGCCATTCCTCTCCCCCATATAGACCATATTTTGTGCTCCCTACAGGCTATAGAAAATAACAGAAGATCGGAACTCTCTGTTCAGAACCCAGCCCTACCAACCTATCTACAGGTTATGGAACATGTGCTGTTGTAGTATTTCTCCAGTAGGTTTCCTCAAAGAGAAAGCCCCCCCCCCACTGCTATGTCAAATATAATAAAACAAAAACACTTGAGTAAATACTAAAGTAATGTCCGCAAAAACACTACAGTAAATACTACAGTGTAATACAGTCCACAAAAACACTACAGTAATTACTATAGTATGTACAGTATATACTACCCTTTTTTTTACTACAGTATTTCTACTATAGCAAACTGTAAATACTACAGTATACTACTGTGATGCGTGGAATAGAATAGAGAGCCAGGCGCAGGAGGTAGCGTGCAATCAAGGATAAATTTAATATCCAAATACGCAGAAACAATCTGAACAGGAATAGGTACGACTGTTCAAGACGAGTAAACAAAGGTGAATGCACAATCACACTGAACAATATCCGACAAGGACATGGGGGAACAGAGGGAACATATATACATGAAGTAATGAGGGGAAATGAGAACCAGGTGTGCGTAATGACAAGACATGACAAATGGATAATGAATGATCGAGCGGCAGTGGCTAGAAAGCCGGTGACGACGATCGCCGAAGCATGCCCGAACAAGGGGGTGAGGCAACTTCGGCAGGGGTCGTGACAGTACCCCCCCCTTGACGCGCAGCTCCAGCTGCGTTCCGACACCAGCTTTGGGGACGACCCGGACGGCGAGGCGCCGGGCGCTCTGGGCGGCGACGGTGGAAATCTCGTAATAGGGACTGGTCAAGCACATCCCCCCTCGGCACCCAGCACCTCTCCTCCGGGCCATACCCCTCCCACTCCACGAGGTACTGAAGGCCCCCCGCCCGACGTCTCGAATCCAAGATGGAACGAACGGAGTACGCCGGGATCCCTTCGATGTCCAACGGGGGTGGGGGGGCTTCCCGTACCTCAGACTCCTGGAGCGGACCAGCCACCAACGGCCTGAGGAGAGACACATGAAACGAGGGGTTAATACGGTAATCGGGAGGGAGTTTTAACCTGTATGTAACCTCGTTGATTCTCCTCAGGACTTTGAATGGCCCTGCAAACTGCGGGCTCAGCTTCCGGCATGGCAGGCGGAGAGGTAGGTTCCGGGTCGAGAGCCAGACCCGATCACCCGGTGTGTATACTGGGGCCTCACTGCGGTGACGGTCCGCGCCTATTTTGTGTCGACATACTGCCCGCTGGAGATGAACATGGGCAGCTTCCCATGTGGCCTCCGCATGACGGAACCACTCATCCACCGCAGGGGCTTCGGTCTGGCTCCGATGCCACGGTGCCAGAACCGGCTGGTAACCTAACACACACTGAAATGGGGTTAGGTTGGTAGAGGAGTGACGGAGGGAATTCTGTGCCATCTCAGCCCATGGCAGGTACGTCGACCACTCCCCCGGCCGGTCCTGGCAGTAGGACCTTAAGAACCTACCTATATCTTGATTTACCCTCTCCACCTGCCCGTTAGATTCGGGGTGAAACCCAGAGGTAAGGCTGACGGAGACCCCCAGGTGTTCCATAAATGCTTTCCACACCCTAGATGTGAATTGGGGGCCACGATCAGATACTATATCCTCTGGTACCCCGTAGTGCCGGAAGACATGAGTGAACAGAGCCTCCGCAGTCTGCAGGGCCGTGGGGAGACCGGGCAGAGGCAAGAGGCGGCAGGACTTGGAGAATCGATCCACAACGACCAGGATAGTGGTGTTCCCCTGGGAAGGTGGAAGGTCTGTCAGGAAATCTATCGATAAATGTGACCATGGCCGTTGTGGAATAGGTAAAGGAAGTAATTTACCTCTAGGAAGGTGTCTAGGTGCCTTACACTGGGCGCACACCGAGCAGGAGGAGACATACACCCTCACATCCTTAGCCAAGGTGGGCCACCAATATTTCTCAGAAAGGCAGCGCACTGTCCGACCGATACCGGGGTGACCAGAGGAGGGTGACGTGTGGGCCCAATAGATGAGCCGGTCACGGACAGCAGACGGCACGTACAGACGTCCAGCGGGACAGGACGGTGGAGCTGGCTCTGTGTGCAATGCCTGTTCAATGTCCGCGTCCAGCGCCCATACTACCGGCGCTATAATGCAGGAGGCCGGTAGTATGGGGGTGTCATCCATGGGCCTCTCCTCTTTGTCGTACAGCCGAGACAGTGCGTCTGCCTTAACGTTCTTAGTCCCTGGAATATAGGAGATGGTGAAATGAAAGCGTGTGAAAAACATGGCCCACCTGGCCTGACGAGGATTCAGCTTCCTAGCTGCCCGGATGTACTCCAGGTTACGGTGGTCAGTCCAGATGAGGAAAGGGTGTTTAGCCCCCTCAAGCCAATGTCTCCACACAGTCAAAGCCTTGACTACAGCCAACAACTCCCGATCACCTACATCATAGTTTTGCTCCGCCGCGCTGAGCTTCTTAGAGAAGAAAGCACAGGGACGGAGCTTAGGTGGCGTGCCCGATCGTTGGGATAAGACTGCTCCTACCCCTGATTCGGACGCGTCCACCTCTACTATGAACTGCAAAGAGGGATCCGGATGGGCTAGCACCGGGGCCGCGGTGAAAAGAGCCTTCAGCTGCCTGAATGCCCTGTCCGCCGCAGCGCACCAGCGGAGACGGGACGGACCCCCCTTTAACAGTGAAATAATGGGAGTCGCCACCTTGCCAAAGCCCCGGATAAACCTCCGATAGAAATTGGCAAACCCTAAAAACCGCTGTACTTCTTTAACCGTGGTTGGAGTCGGCCAATTACGCACGGCTGAAATGCGGTCACTCTCCATCTCCACCCCGGAGGTGGTAATGTGGTATCCAAGGAAGGAAACGGACTGTTGGAAGAACAGACATTTTTCTGCCTTGACATACAGGTTATGCTCCAGCAATCTTCCAAGTACTTTATGGACTAGGGAAACATGCTCGGCGCGTGTAGCGGAATACACCAGAATGTCATCGATGTATACTACCACACCACAACCGAACATGTCCCTGAAAACATTGTCAACAAAAGATTGGAAGACCGATGGTGCATTCATCAACCCGTATGGCATGACTAGATACTCATAGTGACCTGAAGTAGTACTAAATGCCGTTTTTCACTCATCTCCTTCCCGGATACGCACCAAATTGTACGCACTCCTGAGATCTAGTTTAGTGAAGAAGCGCGCCCCATGCATTGATTCAATCACCGATGAGATGAGAGGTAGAGGATAACTATACCTTTCTGTGATCTGGTTGAGGGCGCGGTAATCAATGCATGGGCGCAAACCACCATCCTTCTTCTTCACAAAAAAGAAGCTCGAGGAGGAGGGTGAAGTAGAGGACCGTATGAACCCCTGTCGTAGGGACTCAGAGACATATGTTTCCATAGCCTCCGTCTCTACCTGCGACAGGGGATACACATGACTCCTGGGAAGTACAGCGTCTACCTTGAGGTTTATCGCACAATCCCCTGGGCGATGAGGTGGTAATTTATTAGCCTTTTTCTTAGAGAAGGATTGAGCCAAATCTAGGTATTCGGGGGGAATGCGCACGGTGGGTACATTCTCTGGACTCTCCACCGTGGTTGCACCAACGGAAACACCTACACACCTCCCCGGACACTCTGATGACCACCCCGTTAGAGCCCTCTGTTTCCACAAAAAGGTGGGATTGTGAGTACTTAACCAGGGCAGTCCTAGTACCACCGGGAATGCAGGAGAATCAATAATGAAGAGATTCTCCTGGGTGATCATTACTATGTCTCCGGTGGTCTCCTTAACATACCCAGACCCTAACGGTCGACTATCTAACGCTTGAATGGGAATGGGGATGGACATGGGCGTAAGCGGGATCCCTAATCTACTAGCTAGAGTACTATCCATAAAATTTCCAGCTGCGCCTGAATCGACTAGCGCCTTACACTGGGGAATAGCACAAAAATCAGGAAATGACACTGGAAGGTAGAGGTGTGTAACAGAGGACTCTGGGTAAGTGTGGTGCGTTGTTACCTGGGGTGATGCCAGAGTGCCCTGCCTGCCGCCTCTATACCCAGCACTCTGAAAACAACGGCCCGCTGAATGTCCATGACGACCACAGGATGAGCACTGGACCCGGCTCCCGCGACGATTCTGGACGGCCGTTCCACCCATCTCCATAGGGACCGGATCTGGTGTGGATAAGGGTGGTAAGAGCGGACCCCTCACTGGACGTCCGTGAGAGGCCAGCAGATTGTCCAGTCGTATGGCCATATCCACGAGTTGGTTAAAACTAAGCGTGGCATCCCGGCAGGCTAGCTCTCGACGGACGTCCTCATGCAGACTGCAGCGGAAATGGTCAATAAGGGCCCGCTCATTCCACCCAGACCCGGCCGCTAACGTCCGGAACTCCAGCGCGAAATCCTGCGCACTCCTCGTCCCCTGTCGTAGGTGGAAAAGGCGTTCACCCGCCTCTCTTCCTTCTGGTGGATGGTCGAAGACGGCTCGGAAGTGGCGGGCGAACTCCCCGAAGTTGTCCAACGCTGTTCCCTCTCTCCAGGTTGCGTTGGCCCACTCCAGGGCTTTCACCGTTAGACAGGAGACGAGGGCGGATACCTTCTCACGATCCGAAGGAGGAGGAGATATCGTGCTGAATGCCAGCTCAAGCTGCAGTAGGAAACCCTGGCACTGGGCAGCGGTACCATCGTATTCCCGGGGAAGGGAAATGTGGATTTGACCGGTAGGTTTTAGTGGAGTGTTGCGATTGGGTTGCCCCATATTTGCTAAAGGTGAGGTTTCACTGTCTGGTCGGTGGTGCTCTAGTCGCTGGACAGCTTGCAGAACCCGATCCATCGCCTCTCCTAGGCTGGTGAGCATGGTGGAGTGCTCCCTCACTCTCTCCACTACCCCGGTCATATTATTCACTCCTGCTGACTCCATTGGTAGGTCGGATATTCTGTGATGCGTGGAATAGAATAGAGAGCCAGGCGCAGGAGGTAGCGTGCAATCAAGGATAAATTTAATATCCAAATACGCAGAAACAATCTGAACAGGAATAGGTACGACTGTTCAAGACGAGTAAACAAAGGTGAATGCACAATCACACTGAACAATATCCGACAAGGACATGGGGGAACAGAGGGAACATATATACATGAAGTAATGAGGGGAAATGAGAACCAGGTGTGCGTAATGACAAGACATGACAAATGGATAATGAATGATCGAGCGGCAGTGGCTAGAAAGCCGGTGACGACGATCGCCGAAGCATGCCCGAACAAGGGGGTGAGGCAACTTCGGCAGGGGTCGTGACAACTACAGTAAATATTGATGCAAATAATCATGATATTATTCTGCCAGGTAGGCATAGGTTACTTTGTAGTTAACATTTAATTGAGGTTTTTCCATCTATACCAGAAAGTTATCATTGCGAAATGGCAACACAAAGGGAATACATACGCACGCTCCGCACACACACAGACAGGGATATTCCAGTGCTGTTTCTGAAAGTTGCAGGAAAATCCAAATCACTGATGCATTTTGTTCATGTTTTAAGATTAACTTGGGCAAATTAATAGTTCAGTACATTTTTTAAACATTTTGAATTTCGTTTTAATGTCTGGATTCCATGATCAGGCCACATTCTTATAGGGTCCTGTATACAGTACCTTTGAAAAGTATTCAGCGAGGGACCCCCGGAGGTGTGTGTGAATCTGCAGGAGGGGGCGTTCCTGGGACCACTGCAGTACCGCACCTGGAGGAGGATGAACGCTGTGACCATACCTGACCACATATACAGTTAATTCTGAAAGTTTTCAGACCCCATTAATTTTTACACATTTTGTTAGGCTAAAACCTTATTCTAAAATTGATTAAATTGCTTTTTTTTGACACAATACCCTATAACGTCAAAGCAAAAACAAGTTTTAAGAAATGTTTGCAAATGTATTAAAAATAAGAAACTGAAATATCGCATTTACATAGGTATTCAGACCCTTTACTCAGTACTCTGTTGAAGCACCTTTGGTAGTGATTACAGCCTAGAGTCTTGGGTATGACACTGCAAGCTTGGCACACCTGTATCTGGAGAGTTTTTCCCAATCTTCTCTGCAGATCCTTTCAAGCTCTGTCAGGTTGGATGGGGAGTGTTGCTGCACAGCTATTTTCAGGTCTCTCCAGAGATGTTCGATCGGGTTCAAGTCCGGGCTCTGGCTGGGCCACTCAAGGACATTCAGAGACTTGTCCTTAAGCCCCTCCTGCGTTGTCTTGGCTGTGTGTCTTAACAGCTATTACTCACCTCGGACTGGACAAATCATTTTTCTTCAACGAGTCTGAAGGGAAGGATGTACTTCAAACACCTGACATGGCCAAAATCCCTGTGATTCGCAGGAGAAAGAACAGTGGCCGAACAGCGACATGAATAACATACAGCTGGCTTGTTTTAAGCTTTTTCGGCAGGATAGAACAGCGGCCTCTGGAAAGACAAGGGGCGGCGGTCTATGTATATATGTAAACAACAGCTGGTGCACAAAATCTAAGGAAGTCTTGAGGTTTTGCCTGCCTGAGGTAAAGTATCTCATGATAAGTTGTAGACCACACTATTTAGCTTTCATCAATATTTTTCGTAGCTGTCTATATACCACCACAAACTGATGCTGGCACTAAAACCGCACTCATACCTCGTCTCCACAAAAAAAGAACTGGTTCGGAACTGGTGCTGGTTCAAAGTTGGTTCAAAGTTGGTTCAACTTGCGAACCTTCTCATAACCTGTTTGTTTTTCCACTAACTAGAGAGCCCAGTGAACGACGTCGTTACGTCACTGTGTACGTCGCCATAAGTCTTAGCTTTCCCAGAAACGCTTGATAGATAGATAGATAGATAGATAGATAGATATAAAAGTATAGAAATACAAGATATCTGGAGTGCAAAAAACCTATAAAAAGACATTGCATAGTATGGGTGGATGGCTGAATATGTACACTATACATTGGTGGATGTTGGATGGTTAACTATACTATACGGTCGATGGCAGAGAAATACTTCAGTAGCTAAAAATGCATATAATATGAGCGAGGGTAATAATAGTTTACTTAATAGACAGACTGGCTAAATGAACAGGTAAGTGACTATTTTGCATGGTTAAATTAGCTGTACAGGTAAATATACAGTTATATTTACAGATAAGTGCGCTAACTTCAAGCATAACAATTACAATGGCGTACTACATCGTCTTTCTGCAAATGTTTCTCCTGGCTTTGCGAATCCATCTTACTTCAATCGTTGTACTATCTTTCTACTAGCGCTGTTTTTTTAGCAATGGCGGTCACAACCTTTCCCGTCGTGTTGTTGGTCACAATAACCCAGCCCCCGACGTAAGCATGACGTGGTTAAAGAACGGTTCTAGTCCAGCAAAGAGTTGGTGCCGCTTTGGAACCAATTTTCCTGGCCGAGAACCGGTTCTTTGGCTGTCGAAACACAAAGAACTGGTTCGCGAGTAGGCACCGGCTCCGAACCGGCTCTCAAAATGCTTTGGTGGAAAAGGGGTAATCAGTGAGCTGTATACGGCCATAATCAAACAGGAAAATGCTCATCCAGAGGCGGAGCTCCTAGTGGCCGGGGACTTTAAGGCTGCATCACATCCGATCGTGATTGGGAGTCTCATAGGGCGGCGTACAATTGGCCCAGCGTTGGATGGGGTAGATTGTCATTGTAAATAAGAATATGTTCTTATGTTCTTGGATCAATTGAAAGTGTGGGTTCACAGCTCAAATCGAGATGTGTTGGTAATTACTGAGACGTGTTTAAGGGAGAGTGTTTTGAATACTGATGTTAACTTTTCTGGTTATAACCTTTTTCGGCAAGACAGATCTTCCAAAGGTGGGGGAGTGACAATTTGATTTGCTGCTTTTAAGTATTAAACTTTCAAATAACTTTTGTTGACTGTTGCTGGGTGCTATCGTCCTCCATCAGCACCGGCCTGTACCCTACCTGCCCTAAGCTCTCTCTTGGCCCCTTACACTAAGTCTGAATTTGTCCTGCTAGGTGACCTAAACTGGGACATGCTTAAACCACCTGACCAAGTCCTAAAGCTATGGCCCCATAAAGAAAATGAGAATTAAAAACAGGTTCAGCCCCTCGTTCGACCGTGATCTTGCAGAGTTACTCCACCTCAAGAATTGCATTTGGCGTTAGGCCCGGCACACGCTTACTCAGGCTGACTGGTTCTCGTTCAGGCAAATGAGAAATAAGTGCACTCAGGTTATCTGGAAGGCCAAAGTTAGTTACTTTAAGGAAAAGTTCTCTCTCTGTGGGTCTAACCCCAAGACATTCTGGAAAACGGTTAAAGAGACTGTAACTCGAGATTAGCGACGCCCTGCTGGTCGCCTGTTAAGCAGCTCCCATTGTTTGTGCATTAATTGTTGTTTTAGTATGTTTTTCATCAGTATGCATGTTTTTTTCAACAGTTGAACTATAATAGTTCAGGATTATGGAGTGCTACTGTTTTACGAAGGTTTTAGCGGCCCCAGCGCTGCTGCACCCCAGTGAAAAGTTTGATATTCCGGACGAGTTGAAAAGGCGACGGCGTGGACGCAGGGCAGGATTGAAGTGTAAAGCAAAGCTTAGGAAATACAAGCCAGCTATACCATCTATCATTATGAGCAATGTGAGATCACTGCATAACAAGATGGACGAGCTTGAGGGTCTGGTCCATGGGCAAAGAGACTACCGGGAAGCTAGCCTATTGTGCTTTAAAGAGACATGGCTGAATGATAACATCCCCATAGAGAACGTTACTATCGGCAGTTTCCAGACCAGTTATTGTTTACATCCCGGCCTCTGCGGATGTCATCCACTCTGTTATCGCGAGGTTACAGACAGCGCATCCCAGTGATTTCTTTGCCATTTCGGGGGATTTTAACCATGCATCTCTCTCTTCAATGCTGCCCACGTTCAAACAGTCTGTGAAGTGCCCAACCAGGAATAATACAACTCTGGACTTGTTATATGCTAATGTGTCTCCGTAATCTAGCATGGGTAGGATGGTCATCTGATTCAGGGTTAGTTTGGCAGCTGGGGTGAAAGAGGAGTGATTATGATAGAGGAAACCAAGACTAGATTTAACTTTAGCCTGTAGCTTTGATATGTGCTGAGAGAAGGACAAAAAAATAGAAAAAGCTCATCACTAAGCTAAGGACCCTGGGACTAAACACCAGGATCTGCAACTAGATCTTGGATTTCCTGACCGGCCGCCCCCAGGTGGTAAGGGTAGGTAACAACACATTCGCCACGCTGATCCTCAACACGGGGGCCCCTCAGGGGTGCGTGCTCAGTCCCCTCCTGTACTCCCTGTTTACTCATGACTGCATGGCCAGGCATGACTCCAACACCATCATCAAGTTTGCTGATGACACAACAGTGGTAGGCCTGATCACCGACAACGAAGAGACAGCCTATAGGTAAAACGGAGCATCATATGATGCAAAATGGACCTGACAGGATGATTTCTGTATTTTGAAAGTTACATATCTTGAAAACTTGATTGCTGACTGTCAGGTCCTGACTAGAGTAAGATCTCTAGGCATCTCCATGGTGTCTGGAGGTTACTGTCAGGGCTTGACAGTAGGGCTGTCTAGGCGTCTTTATGTTTGGTTTCTGTTGGTCCCCATTTAGAGGCAGCTGCCATGTGTTGTCTCTAATTGGGGATCCTATTTAAGTTGATTAGTTTCCCACCTGTGTGTGGTTCTTTGTTTGTGCATGTCGCACATCAGTTTGTGGTTTCGGTCTCTCATGGGGGAGGAGATGTGGGGGTGCTTTGCCGGTGACACTGTCTGAGATTTATTTAGGATTCAAGGCACACTCAACCAGCATGCTACTACAGCATTCTGCAACAATACGCCATCCCGTCTGGTTTGCGCTTAGTGGGACTATAATTTGTTTTTCAACAGGACAATGACCCAACACACCTCCAGTCTGTGTAAGGGCTATTTGACTAAGGAGAGTGATGGAATGCTGGATCAGATGACCTGGCCTCCACCCAATTGAGATGGCTTAGGATGAGTTGGACCGCAGAGTGAAGGAAAAGCAGCCAACAAGTGCTCAGCATATGGGAGAACTTCTTCAAGACTGTTGGAAAAGCATTCCATGTGAAGCTGATTGAGAGAGTACCAAGAGTGTGCAAATCTGTCATCAAGGCAAAGGGTTACTACTTTGAAGAATGTACATTTTAAATATATTTGGATTTATTTAACACTTTTTTGGTTACTACGTGATTCCATATATGTTATTCCATAGTTTTGATGTCTTCACTATTATTCTACAACGGAGTGTACAAAACATTAGGAACTGCACTTTCCAGTACATAGACTGACCAGGTGAATCCAGGTGGAAGTTATGATCCCTTATTGATGTCACTTGTTAAATCCACTTCAATCAGTGTAGATGAAGGGGAGGAGACAGGTTAAATAAGGATTTTTAATCCTTGAGACAGTTGAGACACGGATTGTGTATAGGTGCCATTCAGAGGGTGAATGGGCAAGACAAAAGATGTAAGTGCCGTTGAATGGGTTATGGTACTAGGTGCCAGATGCACAGGTCTGAGTGTCAAGAACTGCAATGCTGCTGGGTTTTTCACGCTCAAAAGTTTCCCGTGTTTATCAAGAATGGTCCATCACCCAAAGAACATCCAGCCAAATTGACACAACTGTGGAAAGTATTGGAGTCAACATGGGCCAGAATCCCTGTGGAATGCTTTCGACACCTTGTAGTCCATGCCCAGACGAATCAAGGCTGTTCTGAGGGCAATGTTATTGAAAGCAATAAAAACAACACTAAAAAAACACATCTTACAGTTAATAAAACGCTGTTGATATTGTATACTCTGTCTTTTTTGTAATTTCTTCCAATATTTGGAGGTTTAGAGTTAGGGCATACCAACTGTTAACTGTGCTTGTTTGTTAATAGCTTAACACCACATATATTAAATATGTATCACATTTGAAAAATGTATCTGCTATTTGTCTTTACGGAGATAGTGACTTTAACTTGTACGGTACGTTGACATTCTCTACAACAGGATATGTTCTTTTTCACGATTTGAAGTGAAGTGAATTGCAGTCCATTTGCAGACCAATTCCAAAAGAAGTGTCTGAAGATGTGCCCTCCTTCAGGTATGGCTCGTTGTTCAATAGACACGTGTTCTGAGGGATGGAAAAAGAAACCGAAAGCTCATGGGAAACTATTTCTGATCTAGTCATATGAGTTTGTTACTGTATGGGATGTCCCTTGCTGTCATGTGTCTCTTTGCCATTATTTCATTGTTTGGGCAGTTGAAAAACGTAAACATAGAAAACCTACCATGTTGTATTTCCTTCCTTAATAATAGCAGCCCAAAATGCATACTATTATGGAGTAAGAAAATACACAGTAAGATGATGCTGTACAATTTTTTTGTGTTTCATCTACAGGGTTGGCTGAGTCATTCTCTTCGTGCCTGATTGTAGTGAAGGACTGTGCAAAGCCTTTTTATATGATAAAGGAGTAGTTCACTATTTTACAACTTGGTGTTAGATTGTTTCCTTCCCCTGAAAGTAGTCTATGGACTAAGAGAAACTGTACGTTTTTTTTTAAACAGCCATTACAAACTTCAGCTAACTTTAACCACGGCTTGCTAAACATCAATGGAAGTGATGGGGGCATGTTGTTGTTGGGTTTTTTTAAATGGCCAAATCCCCTTTAAATTGATATCAGGTGATTTGGACATTATTTTTCTTAAAATGCTCACATGCCCCCATCACTTCAATAGATTTTTAGTAGTGGCTAAAGTTAACTGAAGTACGTAATGGTTGTTTACAGTTTCTCTTAGTCCATAGACTACTTTCAAGGAAACATCTAATATCAATTTGTAAATTAGTAAACTAGTCCTTTAAAACAGTGGCTCCCAAACCTTTTCGCTGCAGAAACCTACTTTTTCTAGTGACACCCCAAAGTAAACCAATATTTCTTGTAACAAACCTGCAGTCTCCTTCCTCTCTGGCCATCCATATGACTGGATTGATGAGCCAGGACGATGTCAGTTAGACTTCAGAGTGCTGGAACGACAGGTCTTGCCCCCCCTGGTGTGGAGGTGTTTAAGGGTTATGCAGGCATCATGTTGGAATTAGGGTTGTGACCGTGCACTGTATAAGGGTGCTGTACTGTATAGGGGGTGCTGTGCTGGGTTTAGTTGAAGCAGGTGTGTTTGTGGAGGATTTAGGCTCCTGCTCTATGGGCCATTCTGGTTCAGACCAGGAAGAGCAGAATAAGGTGTTTCGTACAGGTTCAAATGTAATATTTTCTAATTTGTTTGTTGTAGGCAATATTTGAGGATTTTTACTTTGAAATAGTGAATATATGTACAAGTGGTATATCTTTGTAGATTATTTTTGTTTATGTGCTAAAGAGGAAAATAATACCTTGATTCATGCCCCAGTCCATCTTCCCCTGATAACGCATGTTGCAACTCATGCCCACTAGATGACAGCAATCGCCTGAAAACTGAAAAATCAAGAACAGTGATCAGTGAATTTTCCGTGAAATACTCAATCTAACATCGAAAGAGAAAGCCTGTGATCATATGACAAAAACAATTGGATGGATATAATTTGTCAATTATACAATATCGTTTGTTTGTTAGCAATCAGCTTTTACAATAAATACCATAAGTCTTAAGCCACTCAATTTGAGAGTTTTTTTTTAAATGAATGCTGAAATATTTGGAACAAATTTGACTCCAAAAAACGTGCTGAAATCTATGTAGTTCCCTTACCATAATTTACACGAGACCAACAAAAAAATACTAGGAATATAAACATTTCCATTAGAATTATGCGTAGCCTAAATGACATTAATTGGACCAAGAGCCAGCTGCTGAGAAGACATTGCTTATTATTGTTATTACCTGTAAACCACCGCACAGAGGATTGTCTCCTCTGTGTGTTTTGTGGCCTCCTGACACTCCCGTCTGGCCTTGTAAACGGCCTTGTTTACCGCTCTAGAAAGTGCAATTGAAATATGAATGTCACGAAATCTTTTTCTACCTATCTTCTCTCCCTTGAGACGGGACATTTACATTAGTTACAGTCGCAACATATAATTTCATCCTTGAACTGCAATAGAGAGAGAAAAAATACGAGTAAATTATTTTATTTTGTATTTTTTTATGATCTGTTTAAACAAACGTTTTGTTAGGCTATAGGCTAATCGTTAACTTAATATTGTTTTGGTTATTTGTAATAGTCCACCAAAATAAATAGTATTCTTCTTACATTTTAGTCATATAGCAGACGCACTTATCCAGAGCTACTTATAGTTAGTCAGTGCATACAAATTCATATTTCTTTCGTACTGGTCCCCCGTGGGGATCAAACCCACAACCCTGGCGTTGCAAGCGCCATGCTCTACCATCTGAGGTACACGGGACTTCTTCTTCTTCTTCTTAATTATAACAGTTCGTTTAAGTAACAGGAAAAACGTAGCCTATCTTTATTGAAGAGTTGATTAGGTTTGATTAGGCCCTATTGCAGTAATATGACTTGCGATAACATGATATAGGCCACATGTGTCAAACTCATTCCACGGAGGGCTGAGTGTCTGCGGGTTTTCGCTCCTCCTTGTACTTGATTGACAAAATAAGGTCATTAATTAGAAAGGAACTCCCCTCACCTGTTTGTCTATGTCTTAATTGAAATAAAAACCAAAAACCTGCAGACAGCAGGCCCTCCATTGAATGAGTTTGACACCCCTGATATAGGCCTGCATACCGTCTTTTGTTGTGAGAAATTATTGATCAGGTTAGCCTAATTCCTTCTAAAAGTAGCCTAATATGGTAATTTCTCAAAATATTTAGAGATCTTTTTAAGTATCATCGAATTAATTTTGGCCTACTTGTAGAGAAATACATGTTGGAAATGTTGGTCTCTTAAGTTAGAGAGGTTAAAGTTGTGTAAATATTTAATTGGATGTGCTTTTGGAAGATTCCTTATTAATGAAATTGGAGTTGTTGTGGTAGCCAGAGTAGGCTACTGCGTTAACTGATCTGTCGAATTACCTGAAACAATTACATTGCTAATAGTTATTATTATTAATAACTTTGAGAAAGTATTATTAATATTATTATTAATTGTATCATTATTACGCTGTTGGGATCAATTCTACTACCATTCATGGACGCAAAGGCCTCCAAGGACACCGCGCTGTCAAATCTCATTGAACACATTCACAAATACCGTTCAACAATGCCAAGAGAAGCATGATTGCGAAAAATCCCTACACCCTACTGAACCCTCAAGAAAGACATAAAGCAAAAAAAAAGTATATTGTCCATCATTGGATATTGGTAAATGTTCAATCATCGTGAAATATTGTTTTGTGTGTGCGTGTATGACAATATGATGAGGGAACGCGTCTATGTGTGAGCATGTTTGTGCGTGCATGTGAGTGTTCGTGCGCGCACTTGGGCATTTTTGTCTAAAACAAACGAGGTCCTATGATCATGTTGTGGAAGTGTATTGCCCCTCACAAACATAATGAAACTTATACAGTCCAATAACACAACAAAATACAGTGAATATCAATCACAGACGTCCGTGCTCCTCAGTAATTCTGCACTCAAAGGACAATATCAATGCTTTCAAATGAGAGGTCATCATTAAGCCTTTATGAGCCAATTCAAAAAGTAGGACAAACTGCAAATCGACAGATTAAGGCAATATACATATTAGCGCCACGCGCACAGCCCAGCAAAGCGTGATATGTAGTACAGGTAAACAAGCCGAAAGCTTTTGCGGCGAATTCAAAAAATGACGTAATGGCTGACTTCAGCCAATGAGAAGACAGAACTACCATTGACGTTTAAATGATTATTCCATATAAGGACTAGTCTCCGCCCTTGTCAAGTCCATGCTTGTCCCCCCGGAGAGCACTAGAGCCTCCGAACCCGAGAGAAGGTGCGCTCCACTGGGACAGAGGAAGCATAAAGAGACGGGGAGGGAGGGAATGAGATTTCTTGCTACCCAATCCCCCTTTTCCCCTGGGAGAGCAAGCCTTCCATGGTCCGTCCCTCCCTCTTGTTTGGTAATCATTTCATTTTACTCCTTTTTGAAGCAGTCGCTTGTTTTATCCCACTTTTCATTTCACAATCCCGTGCGCGTTTGTTCGCCTTCTTCTGATCCATTTCGGCATCTCCCCTCTCTTTACTCACGACGAAAAGGTATCCTAGATCCCGGCTGATTCTTCTCCTTCGAGATGCTTAACTGTTCTAACACTCACCCTCTCTCCACCCTCTTTTAACTTGAGATCGGTTAAGCTTGAGCGAACTGAACTGGGGTTGGAATTAAAAATAAAGCGGAAAACCCAAAGGGATACGACGCTTCGTCTTTGGATAAGGACCGCTAGCGCTTTCCCCCTTGTTGCACTTTGGGGAAGATTCTTCCCTTTTCAGTTGCTCGTCGTTAATCCAGGTGGCCTTGTGATTTGGTGAAGAGAGAGTTCCCAAAAGGTTACTTTCATGTTCTCCATCCAGGACAGCCTCCCGCGGGGAGCCTTGACCATGAAAGAGGAACCGCTCACGAGTGGCATGACACCGGTTCGCTCTTGGATGCAGAGCGCGGGGATATTGGACGCGAACACAGCAGCACAAAGGTAGGTTAAATATCAACTAGATGCGCATATGATAATCGCTGGGCAGGATGCTGACAGTTCAGTGCAGATTGCCCGACAATATACACTCGTAGCCCATACGAGATCCGCTCACAGGAACGCTAAACGTATAGGCTCAAAGCGTTCCCGGTAGAAAAGCATGTATAAATACGTTAACGGTTGCCATTTTAAGTAGGTTACTGTATCCTGCATTGCAAAATAACTATAGACTTAGTGCCCCAATAAACATTTAGCATGTGTAAACAGCCTTGGATCACAAAGCGTGGTGAATGGAAGGGCACGATTCGCTTTCACATGCTATGCCCAAATGAGCTCCAATCAATTTGCGGTTACTGAAAACTCTTGACGCTGATCAGAAAATAACTCAAACTTTACAATATGCACCTTCCATCTAATAGAACGTCATCATATCTCTCGCATGAATGGCCATATGTAAAACAAACACCGTTCCACAAAGTGATGGCTAAATAATAAGATCACCTTGAAGAGTTTGCATCTGCGCATCTATTGGTTGGTTCAGGAAGCCCTTACACATAGCCTAAAGAAACCCCAAAATAATTTATATTATACTTTTGTGTTGAATAAGTGCATGTCCATACTTACAGCCTAACAGATAACTCTCATGTGTAGGCCTATGCCTGTATGTGATCTATGCGTAAAGTTGCATGCATTAAACTACGAGATGTGTGTTGGCTCAGCCAATTGAATTCATACGAGCATCATTGCATTTATATAATTTTAAACTATGCCAAGACACATCCAATCGAATATTACTAATTTAAGCTGTACGAAATAGCTGTGTATCCAGCTGTGGGTAACTAGATTTTATGGACATGCTTGCGCTATTGTAAGTTATTGATGTGAAGATTGACAGCGTGTTAACAGGTCCACTATGCCACACAAGGAGAAAACATTTCATTTGTATTATTTAGGCCTATCTACAAGTGTAACATTTACGCCGTTTAGAAGTAATACTTCATTTGAAGGGCTTAATTAATAAAATGTAATATTTGTATACTGTTCATAAATCAATTCAAAGTTATAAAATCTTGATTTATGCTCATGTTTGGGTCTAAAAAAAAATAAAGCACGGTTTAAATAATATAAATAAATAATAGGCTACGTGATTGTATTGAAAATATTGATGGTGTGAGTGTAGGGGCGTAAATTGATTGGTTTCACTCAAGTGTTTAAATAAATGACTTCTGCTGACCTGAAATAATCTAGACCAGTTTAATGCCTATGCTTTCTTCTTTAAAATCTGATAATAATTCTATATAGGCCTATCGACAGATTACTTTTCGGTTTTAACGTTTCTGCGTGAACATCTTTAACAACCCAAAGTTGTCATCACGGAAAATAGTCACGACAAACCTACCCTGTCCCTTGAATTAGGCTATCGCACATTATATGATATACTATGTTTATTATTTATACTTACTATTACAATGTAAATAATAATAATGTAAACAACTAAAAACGTTGCCCCTCAGTTTAGGTTAATATTTGTGTCAGTTTTTCGGCATCAATAATTTATTATGGCGCGAGGTGCACATTGCGACAGTATGACATATCCCGTTGTCTGAACTAAAAAAGAAACACAAAAAGGTTAACAAGAGCAAGCCTACTGTAGCTTACCTTTACCATCTTGCATGCTCCACATGCTATTCGTCGTTCACTGCATTTTGAGTATGCAGGATGAGACTATCTATCATACATGCTCAGAGTAAAGGCCTATCGTGTGACACTCAGCTCTTCAAGAGGCCGAGAGTGAGGGTGTCATGTTAGACAACAGCAGTACGTTATAATGAACTAGGATGGAGACGTTTTTTTCTGTGTTAGTTGTCATTCTGTCCCACACACAGACGTCCACCCGGGAGTTCAAGTCCGATAAGCGGGTCAATTGACACGTCCGATCACGGGTGAGCGCGTTGACGACACCTTGTAGCCTATATTAGTTTTCTTACGGTGCTAATACATTTTATAAGTCCACAAACTGACTTTATTGTGTTCACAATTTTCCCTTCATCACAATGCTATGATACCTTTTTGGGAAAAATAGACCTGCAGCAGCAACTGCATAACTGTATATGTCAGTTTTAATATTTGTTGTTCACGGAATGATGCTTCATTTAATGCGAAATTCAATGCAGTTTAATTTCGATTTATCATACATTTATCCTGTGTAACACAAAAATAATTAATATACAGTAAACTGATATGCATTGAGTTATAAGGTGATCGGCAGTATACAAGTTATTGATCAGTACTGGTTGACTACTGCAATACTTATCAAGGGTAGCTACACTCAATTTGCATGAACAGCTGTAGGCTATATGGTGGGTGGTATTATATAGTGTTAAAGTGAATCACTTTATATTATATAAAATATTGTAAATGTCAAACGCACACTTATCTAGATATTGCAAAAATTAAGATATTGCAAAAATAAGTGGCTTTTATTAGTGACAGTGTATTCATGAGTTATTATTCTATTTGAATTGTGTTAAAACATTATTATTTGAGACCATTTGCAATACGATTTTGTCATTACTTTTTTTTATAACAGTTTGTCAGATATGTCTCCCTCCCAGTGCATAAAAAGATTATGCATAGATCATCAGACAACATGTCCTTTTTTGTGTAAGGACATAAAAATGTCAGTTAAATCTCTTGGTTTGGATGATTGTGGCTTACTGTGTTTGACTTTTGTGGAGTGCAATGCAATGTGTCTGTGTCATTTTGCAATGTAAATTCTTGTGTAAATGTTTAACACTCATTGGACAAGTAGCTAATGTGTGGTCTAGCCGCAAACACTACACTCCTATAAAGGAAATTCAGGTTTGAGATTCGATGCATTGAGAGATGAAATCCTACCCAAAATGGCATGGGAGTTACCCATACCAACCAATGCCCAAACAGTGAGTTTCTGTATGTCAAGTCACATTGCAGTAACGAGTTGCATTTGTGCGTGTAGCTCAAGTTGCGTTTTAGTGGGTAAGGGAAAAGTACCCTGGAAAGCCTCTGGCCTTCTCTGGCTTCTGGAACCCTACTGTACTTTGCTTGTGACCTAGTGTTAATAAAAAACGGAACTGGAGACTTAGTTTTGTTTAGCACTAGAATGTGGCTGTGGACAGATCTGTTATGGATAGTAAAGTGTTTCAATAAGCAACGGTCATTGCTGATTAAATGTGCAAAGCATTGGTCTGGATCACTTTCAGAGACACTCCTCTTGTTCCTTCCCACCACAATTGCCTTTCCCGATCTAACCCCCAAAACACCCATTCCACTGAGGCGGGGAGAGGAAGGGTGTGTGTGTGTGTGTGACTGAGTGGGCTGCACAACTAAAGAACAGATTTAACTTGACCCTCCCCAGTTGCCACTGTAAAATCAAGCAAAGTGAATTATGTTGCCCCTGTCTTTGTCTGCTAGGAGGAGGGGGTGGGGTGTGTGACTTAATAAAGTGCAAGTGCCCAAGCTTAGCAGAAGACTGAGTGTTCAGTGGTCCGAGGTGACTGATAGCCCAGGATTCTGTATCCAGAGCCCAATCCGTCACTGCCTCAATCATCACCAGTCACCGGAGTCAAAATATGGAGACAATACTCCCCATTGGCCCCAGGCATATGGGACGGAGAAGCCCATTTGTACAGACAGACATATTTGTGCTGGGTGGCACTCACTCATATTTCACATCACCACATGTCGTCTTGGGAGAGATTTTCGTCCAAGGTTCCTTTCACCTATCATCATTCACAATCCCTGAGGTCAATGCATATAAATAGTTATTGGGAAATAAGCATTTCTCCCCTCCTCTCCCTATTCAATTCAGCAACATTTTACTGAGTCTTGTGGAATAGTTTCAGATAGTTCAAACAAGACGCTCACAGTGCACTCACTCTGTTGCAGCGTGTTCCAGTACATTCTATCTAACACGTTGCACGGCGGCGACAACATGGCACTCATGTAAACATATATAGACACCGGACTCAGCCCGCGCGTCTCAGCCACTAGTTCTTTGGATCCCGCAACAGAAACAAGTGTTTCTTGCCAGCTGTCCCTAAACGTGCAAACAATTAGTTGGCTTGAGCGAGGCCACCATCTTTATGACCCCCATTAGAAGTGTGCAGGTGACCAACTAATGGTTTCAGCTGTGGCCCACTCATCAAGTTTGCAAAGGTATGTGTGTTGCGAGGACCAGGGTGCTGCTTTGATTTGCAGTCTAGGGGCAGGTGCGCCTCGGCTAAACCTGTAGCAGACACTGGACGGGGGGAAAGTCTAGTAAAAAAATACTGTTGCAATCTGAGGAAATTGCTGACACCAAACAGTGAAAAACTCAAGCGAAGATATACTATGCATTTTTGCCGATGAGAATTCACAGCTTTTTGTAGAGTATTTGGTGAACACTACATGCCAAATAAAGTTACTTATGACTTAGGACTTGATATACAGTATAATTTGTGGTCCTATGATGGATAGGGAACTATTTTACACTTTGTTGATGTTAAGAAAGTGTTTGCCCACGTATTTAAGTTTGAACTAAACACACTGTCTGTATTAGTCACCACTGTTGCGTAACTTGTTCCACATGTGTGTGTGCACTGTGCAATGCTATTGTGAGAGAGGCTGCAGTTCTAGTTGAGAAAACAGACTAACTGTTAGTGTTTGATTTTCATCTGTGAACCCTAATCGTGTGTGTGTAATTTTTCATTTTACCCAGCCAGCTCAGAGAAACATTACCCCATTGGCCAAATGCGGTGTAGTTGTCTTGCGGCAATTGATTTTTACCCTATGATAATTAAGCAATAAGGCCCGAGAGGGTGTGGTATATGGCCAATATACCATGGCTAAGGGCTGTTCTTAGGCATGACACAACACAAAATGCCTGGACACAGCCCTTAGCCGTGGTATATTGACCATATACCACAAACCCCAGAGGTGCCTTATTGCTATTATAAACTTGCTAACAACGTAATTAGAGCAGCAAAAATAAATGTTTTGTCATACCCATGGTATACGGTCTGATATATCACAGCTGTCAGCCAATCAGCATTCAGGACTCGAACCACCCAGTTTATAATTTTCTTTTTAGGGTTAGAGAAAAAGGTAGCAGTAAACCGTGAGTGTTTCTACAGTATGAGTGTGTACCAATTAGTACACAATGAGCAGTGTTCCATGTGTAAGCGTGTCGTAAGTGTAAAAAAACAAGTTGCGCCGTGGATCTGTGTGGGTATTAGCTGTAGTTTGTGTGGTTTTGTACGCCAGTACTTTTCAAATCCACTACAAGTAGTATTTCCTATTCATTGAAGAGATGCTCATTCTTTTCTACGTCAATAGGAGGTGAGAGGAGTAGGAAGAGAGTGGAAGGGAAGAGTGGCTTTTGTATCGCTCTTCTGAAATGAGGTGTAAAAACAATGTGAAACTGTGATCTAAAAAAAAAAAATCTCTGTTTCCTTGTGAAGTAATTGATTCTTCATACACATCAATCAAATTCTCTTCAGATGTTATCAATGACACTGACATTTTCTATTGCACTTGTAAGATTGGGAGATTGGGTTGCTCACTGACTGGCCAAATCGTACACTGGGTTTTGAATTCTAAAACGGTATAATGAGATTCCTAAAATCTGATTGCTCAAATACTGACAGATGTTCAACTATGAGGCAGCTCATTGCTTAGCGATGGGATAGTTCATTATGACAGTTAGAGTGATTTTATTTTTCACTATTATGGTGCGTTTGTTTTTTGTTTGGAAATCTTGAGGCAAAGCATTGTTTTAGCGGCGTAACAACCTTGCAATATGTGTGTAATATTAAATGGTTGGTCCTATATTGCGAGAGGGGAGAGAAGAGGAGAGGAGATGTCTAAGGGAGTGTGGTGATAGGTTTCATCAGATGACATAACTCCAGACTGAAAGCATCCGAGACTGAGGGTATAGTGTTTCAAAACACACACACACACACACACACACACACACACACAGGCGAGGGCGAGGGCTGTCCTCCTGCCGTGTTCCAGGCTTCCACTCATTAGCTCATATTACACGGCTAATAAGAGCTAACCAAACAACCACCAGGGAGGGAGCGGCCCTGACTGGGCAAATGAATGCCAGAGTAATTGTGTATCGGCTGCATAAATTACACTCTTCCTTACACACACACACACACACACACACACACACACACACACACACACACACACACACACACACACACACACACACACACACACACCAACATTTGCATACATTTCATGTGAAATGTATGCAATTAGTGTACGTTTGAATCTAGATAGGTCAATGTTCCTTACATTGGTTTCCCATGCTGTTCTATTCTGATATCTTCCCCCCTTTTACTCTCTCCTTTGGTTTCATCCTCAACATCTTCTCTGTTAGTCCTATAGCTTCTCACCAGGGACAGACCAAGTTGCAACCCAGAGAGTGGTGTCCATACAACCACCACAGGTTGTGTGATTTACAGTTCCACTATTCATTAGATTAACACAGTGGCAGTAGGCCAGAGAGAGGAGATTTTTAATACTCTGCTTGCATCCCATTTGTATAAACAAGGCAATGGTATATGGCTCATTAGGCTGTCCTGCAGGAAGCAGCCGGCTGTGCTGGTTAAAGACTCCGCCGCTCAGTCGCTCGGTCGGTCGGTCACACCCCATCACCCAGCTGATTAATGCTGGAGGGTTGCAGGCCGTGTCCACTGTGCCCACTCTGGTGGCACAGGGGACGCTCTCTACCCAGGGGAAAGTGGGGGCGGTGGGGAGGGCAACCACTGATCGCTCCCTTAAAGACACAATTTGGAAGATTTACCAGCTGCTCATGGGTACTATTTCACAGCTATATGCAGAACAATATATTTGTATATACGTACGTACGTACACACACACACACACACAGTCAACAGTGTCCATTATACAGGGAGAGCCCTTCTTTTGCATATTCGTTAGTAGATAATTTCAGAGCAGGAGTCTCAGTGCTTAATATCTATTTCCCTGAAGTGTGCAAGCCCTCCAGCAGTGAGGACTTTAGCCTGCAGCAGTGAGGACTTAAGCCTGCAGCAGTGAGGCCTTTAGCCTCCAGCAGTGAGGACTTTAGCCTCCAGCAGTGAGGACCTTAGCCCGGGGTTACCTTTTTAATTTATCATAATTAGAATTTGCGGCATTGCATTAAGCCGATACTGCTGAAGAATGCACACTTTGTGGGAAAGTGTCAAAGCACATGTAGGGTGGAGCTCCGCCAGAAGATCTGTCAGAGGTATTTGTTGTTGGTCTGTCTGTTGGCCTCTGATTTACACGCAGCCTGCGTAGTAGAAACCTGTGTGCCATCAATACTGTTTTTATTATACTGAGTGCCTCTGCCGTGTGCTACAGGCCGCCGCGCCCAAGCATAAGTGGATGCGGCTGCAATTAGCATAATTGAAATAATAACGCTAACAAGCTTTCTGTGTCGATAGAGTGCAGAGAGATCTGAATGTGCTGAGACTGGCTCTGGCACCGCCACCATGGCTGGAGGTCTCAACGTATCACCAATGTTCTGGCGCAGCTTCATAATTGGGGTAATGGTGTCGAAGGGGGGTTTATACATGTAATTGGAGGTGGGAAGTGATAGGATAGTTAGGGCTGTTTCTCTCTCAAGTCTTGTTTTAATTGTTAGGTAGTTAAGTATAATTCTGAGTTTGTTTACCAGAAGATTTATATGTAGGCCTTGGCAGTAGTACGGTCACCTAATGTTTGGGTTCAGCAAAAAATCAAGCAACTTCATGGAATTCTTACCACATTCAATTTTTAGGCTTTGTTTTAAATTTTTTTTTTTAAAAGTTTAAGAGAGGGTTTACTAGAGTGGAAAAAGTCCCCTGTCAGTCCCACACTTAATATTTAGTAGCACTGAAACCATGACTCCCTAACTCTCTTATCTCCCCCCAATGTAAAACTCCATTCTCCCTTGTGCAACCTTTCGTCTTTGTGTCTTTAGAACTCAGAGTCCAGGAATTTGCTTTCAACAAACTGGGTTACAAATGAGGCAGTAAGTATTGGTAATGGGGCCCAGAAAGGTCACGCCTGTATTAATCTGGGGAATATACCCATGATCGCAGAGAGAAAGCAACCAGGCAACTTTGCAAAAACACTCTCCGCCATCCAAGACAAATGCAGCACGTGAATAAATATTTGTATGTAAACTGCTTTGCGCTTGTATAGCACATGGGGATGTGTGAAACGTACTCGTCAGCCTGAAGTCTCCCCACTTTGAGCCACCGAATAGCTAGCTTTTTACATGGCACGTAAGATGCTTTCGCAAGGGTCGTCACGTGTGCTAGCAAAGCAGAGATCCTGGGTTCGAGCCTCGGTGTGAGCCGAATTAGGAGGAAGTGGTACTTGCTAAGCAAGTAGCGTGACATCCATTACACTTGGAATCTTATATTGATCATGGTTAGTGTAGATAAATGAGATATCAGCAACCAAGTTGAACAGAGATTGATACCAAAGCATTTTCATTGATTTAACAATAGAGCTCATAGCTGCTCAACGGCCACTTCATTAGGTACAGTACCGGGTTGGACCCCCTTTTTCCTTCAGAACTGCCTTAATTATTTGTGGCATAGATTCAACAAGGTGCTGGAAACATTCCTCAGAGATGTTGGTCCATACTGACATTATAGCATCAGTTGCTGCAGATTTGTCGGCTGAACATCCATGATGAGAATCTCCCGTTCCACCACATCCATGATGTGAATCTCCCGTTCCACCACATCCATGATGAGAATCTCCCGTTCCACCACATCCATGATGAGAATCTCCCGTTCCACCACATCCATGATGTGAATCTCCCGTTCCACCACATCCATGATGCGAATCTCCCGTTCCACCACATCCATGATGCGAATCTCCCGTTCCACCACATCCATGATGCAAATCTCCCGTTCCACCACATCCATGATGCAAATCTCCCATTCCACCACATCCCAAAGGTGCTCTATTGGATTGAGATCTGGTGACTGTGGAGGCCATTTGAGTACAGTGAACTCATTGTCATGTTCAAGAAACCAGTTTGAGATGATGTGAGCTTTGTGACATGGCATGACATGACATGTGACATCCTGCTGGAAGTAGCCATTAGAAGATTGGTACACTGTGGTCATAAAGGGATGGACATGGTCAGCAACAATACTCAGATAGGCTGTGCCATTTAAACAATGCTCAATTGGTACTAAGGGGCCCAAAGTGTGCCAAGAAAATATCCCCCACACCATTACACCACCACCACCAGGCAGGATGGAACTATGCTTTCATGTTGTTTACGCCAAATTCTGACCCTACCATCTGAGTGTCGCAGCTGAAATCGGGACTCATCAGACCAGGCAACGTTTTTCCAATCTTCTATTGTCCAATTTTGGTGGGCGGTGCAAATTGTAGCCTCAGTTTCCTGTTCTTAGCTGACAGGAGTGGCACCCGGTGTGGTCTTCTGCTGCTGTAGGCCATCTGCTTCAAGGTTCGACGTGTTGTGCGTTCAGAGATGCTCTTCTGCATACCTTGGTTGTAACGAGTGGATATTTGATTTACTGTTGCCTTTCTATCAGCTCGAACCAGTCTGGCCATTCTCCTCTGACCTCTGCCATCAACACGGAATTTTCGCCCAGAGAACTGCCGCTCACTGGATATTTTCTCCAGAAACCCTAGAAATGGTTGTGCGCGAAAATCCCAGTAGATCAGCACTTTCTGAAATACTCAAACCAGCCTGTCTGGCACCAACAACCATGCCACATTCAAAGTCACTTAAATCACCTTTCTTCCCCATTCTGATGCTTGGTTTGAACTTCAGCAGATCGTCTTGACCATGTCTAAATGCCGAAATGCATTGAGTTGCTGCCACGGGATTGGCTGATTAGATATTTGCGTTAACAAGCAGATGAACCCAATGAAGTGGCCGGTGAATGTATACTTGGATCCGTCTGCGTTTTAAAAAGCAATTACGTTCATGCATCCTTGAACATTTTCCTGAATGAGGAATCGATTATTTGGATCTGAAAATCTGTTTATTTTGAAGGTATGAGATAAGCAGAGATGCGTGAGATATCTTACTCAAAGAATAGCTCTCTGTCCATGGCCTAGAGAAGTTATGCACAGTGTTCCAGAGCACAAGGTACATACAAGTAATTCAGTCCAAATCAGTCTGACACACTTCAATCTGTCATTTATTTTCTTCACCTGAAGACATGATTCCGCACCATTTTTCTTTTTACAATGTTAATTTCCATTTTGTTTCTTTTGTATGTTTCTGTCATGTAGCGTTGGTTATCAATGTTCACTACAATTATTAGTGACAGGTCAAGAATCAGTGTGACATCACCCATTCAACTTCTTCTAGAAATAAATTCCTCTCTCACCAAAATCAATTGAATTAAATTCAGATTGTTAAAAAAACTTCTATATGAATTCCTCTCCAAAGCTTTGAAACCTTTTCAATTCTAATTCCTCATCTATTCCACACCATGTCACCTTTGAATTGGCATTCACTTCAAAACTTCACTTTTAATCTAAATGAACTCCAACACTGGTTAGCAGTGTGTGTCAGCAGATATCCCCTCTAAATCAATGGTGAAAAGGGACGAGTGTGTGTGTGTGTGTGTTTGTGTGTCCGCGTGTGCGTGCATATGGCGTACGCCGAGTGTGTGGAGGTCTTTTATTCTCCTGGCCCAGGGGATGCAGGGCAGAGTTTGACTGACAGGTCAGGGAAAACTGGAGTGGCGCGGTTGCCAAGCCGAACGGTACCCCACAGCGCTTGGCACGAACCGAGGCAGACGCTGCCTTCTGGGGTCCCTGCTACCCAGCCAAATTCACATTGTTGAGGTGGTCGAAGAGACAAAATAACACAAAGGAACGCGTGGCACGCACAGCGAACGTGAAGAGAGGGCCAAGTGTCTTTCATTTATCACTCGCTCACGTCTCCACTGTTCTCTTCTTCTTCTCATTATTTGTGTTTTGGGTTTTTAATTTTGGTTTTGAAAGATTACTTTTAATTGTTTGCAATTTATTGCCGGTAGTATGAATTAGACCTGACTAGGATCCATTTTTGTCAGAACAATGAACACGTTTTGAAACACCTCAATGTGCAGGTTTCTTTAAATTAAACCAAGGACTGTATACTAATACTTTTCAGGACTCTAGGCCCTATTCAATCACAACTGCTCCAGGGTTTCTTCTTTGCGAGGCGTTATACTTAAATGATTGGAATACTCCAAGTTTCTTTTCGTTTCACACAGTAAACATTTGTTTTACCTGCAGAAACAGCTTGTGATTGAATAGCGCCTGCTGTGTTTAGAATTGCTGTGGCACTCCTTGTCTACACGGTACTAACCAAATGTCATCCTTCTCTCTCTCCCATTTGCTCTCCCCACTGTCCCTCTCTCTCTCTTTCTCCTATCTATAGTGGTGTAGGTCTGGCCCGGGCTCACTATGAAAAACAGCCCCCCTCGAACCTGCGCAAATCCAACTTCTTCCACTTTGTGTTGGCGCTGTACGACCGACAGGGCCAGCCCGTGGAGATCGAGAGGACCTCTTACATAGACTTTGTGGAGAAAGACAAAGTAAGAGCAACAAACAAAGGGGAAGGGGGAGGAGGGCATGTGTGCCAGGTATAGCTGGCATTGGGGATGAAAGAGTGGCACTGACGCTGGGGCCAGTGTTTGTGGGACGTCATTCCTTCTGCTTTGTTCAGTGCTGTGGCGCAGTGATGCTTTGAAATATGGAACGTCTAGCACGGAATCTATCGATACACTCACATTTTTCATGATGTCAAGTCAAGACCAATATTTATTCCTTATATTTGATTTATTATATACAGTATAATGCATTTGTTTTTTATTAATGCACTACCTTTACATTCTGAAATGATTTAACATAATTATATTTTATATACACTAATTTGATTATATTGAATTTAATTTAGTAGAATTTCATAAACAGAATTGTACACATTTATTTGAAGATAATATACTTTATTATATATAGATGTTTTTCCACCTCATAAATAAGGATCATGTTTTTATTTAAATAACAGATTTGACATATTGTAAGTATCTATTGTTAGTAATTCAATACTAATTCAAAGTTTATGATTTTAGAAAATACTTTAAGCTTTTGGGATTTCTTACAATAACTGAAGCTTCCAAAGAGAGATAGTAATCCAAAGATCTGGTTGTGGATATAAACCACTAAGGTATAGAAGCACTCACAGTTTCCAAAGGACCTGTTGGGGGGCAGTGATGAGCAGAAACAGGACATCTTGAATGAAAGCAGTTTTGATTCAGCTTTTAAATCAAACACTCTAATTGTATTTATTTTTTATAAATTTTGGTGAGGTTACATGAAGGTATCTATTTTCTAATAAAATGTGTACAATTTGTATAAGAGAGAAAATATGATGATTTGATTAGACATGCTTATGAAAAGTATATTTGAAAAGCCTTAGTATTCATTTTAAGCAGTAGTAGTTAATGTAATTCATTGTACATTCATGTGCCATCTATCTACAGCCTATTTGTTATATAGTTGACCAGTCTATGAGTGGCTCTCTCTCTCTCTCTGTGTCTCTCTCTCTCTGTCTCTCTATCTATGTATTTCTGTCTGTGTGTGTGTGTGTGTTCTATGGTATTGTTCATCAGTACCTGTGCTCTCAGTGGTAAAGGTAACCCACTTCTCTACCTGCCGCCTGGGCCATTCTGCCATGCTGCCGGGGGGCTGTTCTCAGTAAAAGGTTACAGAGAACAGCTCCGCCCACGGTCAGGAGGGACAGCGGCCAGCTGGCACGGCCGCTCCTCCCGTCCTCCCTGCCCGTTCACCTCTGCCTTGACCTCCAGCCTGCCCCTGGGCCCCTGCCAAGACTCCACGGCACACTTGGCACCGCACGGTGGAGGGGGAAGGAGAGAAAGAGAGAGAAAGATTGTGAGGGAGGGAAGAAGAAAGAGACAGGGAGAGAGATATAGATGGAGACAGAGGGGAGCGGATGTGGCCTCTCTCCCGGTGCCCGCCTGTTGAAGAGGTGACACAAGATCAATGAGACCAACTTGGCCCACCTGGGAGCTGAGGTCATCCGTGACTAACTGGGCATTGTCACTTAGACTAGAGATAATGGCTCCTCTATGTTACTGCATCTCTCTGTATAGTTGTGGAAACGGTGTTGTTTTACTTCCTATGTGGGTTTGTCCTTTTGTTGCTGTTTGATTTGTTCCTGGCTGGATGATGCAACAGTAAGGCAGCTGGTTTGTTGTGTGTTCCTGGCTGGACGATGCTACAGTAAGGCAGCTGGTTTGTTGTGTGTTGCTGGCTGGACGATGCAACTGTAAGGAAGCTGGTTTGTTGTGTGTTCCTGGCTGGACGATGCAACTGTAAGGAAGCTGGTTTGTTGTGTGTTCCTGGCTGGACGATGCTACAGTAAGGCAGCTGGTTTGTTGTGTGTTCCTGGCTGGACGATGCTACAGTAAGGCAGCTGGTTTGTTGTGTGTTCCTGGCTGGATGATGCAACTGTAAGGCAGCTGGTTTGTTGTGTGCACGTCAGCGACGGGAGTTGGAGGAAAGATGGAGATGTTGTATATCACCATTTACCTGCAGGGGGATTTTGGGTCTAGACAAATACTCAAAAATAGCAAGGGCTTAGCAACTTCATAAATATAACTCAATCAGAGAACGGTGTGGATCAAAAGAGATTGTTTTTAAAAACATGAACTAACTTTCCCAGAATTTTCTTTCTATACAAATCTAGTAGATATTACAAATGTTCACTTTAGTTAATATGTTTTCAGTTGCATACCATTATTAGATGTACCTATTATTGTGGACACACAGGCACTGTGATATACCTTAACTAACAGCCTTCTGACTGCAAGTTCATTCGACCTAAAATGAAAACAATGTAATAACAGTGTTATAACCGGTAATAACGCTGGTTGGTCCCCTGGCCTCTTAGGGGATTTAAGTTTCCTCTTCAGATGATCTCTAATTGGATGCAGTGGATACCACATTAGTCTGGGTATTCCCTGCGGCACCAGAGTTGGGTTTAAGATTTCGATTTGTGACCCAACATCTGCTCGTATTAGGACTGGGATGTTGGAGAATTTCAGTGAAAGGGTATATTGAGACAGATGAGCGTAGATTAGGAAGGTCTGGTTCTTTTTTTCAGGTAGTTACAGCAGTGGGCTGATGTTGCCATTGATTTGGGGTGTCACCTCAAAAGCTTAGAGCCATCTTGATAATTTTCTGTGTTTATCTTTGACTCTTTCAGGAGTACAATGGAGAGAAGACCAACAACGGCATCCATTACAGACTACAGCTTCTTTACAGTAACGGTAAAACCATGATAATCCCTCCAAACATATTGCAGAGTTCTCTCTCTTCTTGCTACTCTCTGCGGAAAGATTAGCATTAGGAATTTCAGGAAACACATTTCACATGTACATTTTAGTCATTTAGCAGACTTACAAGAGCAATTAGGGTTAAGCGCCTTGCTCAAGGCCACATCAGCAGATTTTTCACCTAGTCGGCTCGGGGATTCAAACCAGCAACCTTTTGATTACTGGCCCAACACTCTAACCGCTAGGCTAGGACATTAAATAAAAAACACAGCAGAAATATAAATCATAATCCTTATCACATCTGGAATTATATTTGACGACCACCAAATCCTAAAGTCTGTTTTGGTCATTGGGGAAAAGACTTGAAATTTGAACACAGATCTGTGGTCATTTTAAAGCACACAGCTTAGATTCCTGTTTCCATGGATTTTGTTTTGAGACCACATCCTGAGAAGAGACAGAAGACTGTGGGTGGGGTTCAGTACAATTCACATGTAACCTAAAAATGACATTTTTAAAAAGCACAAAGAAATGTTGAGAAAACACCAAAGCCTGATGCAATTACAGGCAAGAAATAGAAAACCGACTAGCAGTTTCCCATGGTCCTTTTTGACTACCTACCCCCTGATGTGTTTATACCGTATTTACGCTCTGTTGCAAAGCTAATAAAAGATAAGCAATAATGATTGCTATTTAATTTGTCTGTGAATGAGGATTCCAAAAAGGCAGCGGGAGCGAGGGGAGCTCGGCAGTTGCAGCTGGGAAATCAGAAATAGTAAAAGCTAGGGAGCACAGGCTTGTTTGTTTTTGCTGAGGGGGGTTAGAAAAGCTTGGTCTACATGACAAGCACTACAGAAAAAACATGAAGACACTATGGGGACACTAATAAACTGAATTCAGTTAGAAGACATTATTAGAAATCCATATTTTCTGTTTTTCTTTCTGTGAAAGAACTGAATTAGCATTTTAGGCTGATGTTTATATTGTTGTTGCTCAAGACATTTAATTTCGCTAAACCACACGCCTAATTATTTACAGAGGAAGATGACATTAAACTTGTTATTCTGTCAATGGATCTTAACATTTCAATAATCCAAATTAGTGTCACGTGTTATTACAGTGCAATTGCAGGATATCTAATACATATGTGTGTTGTGTTGCAGGCATCAGGACAGAACAAGATCTGTTTGTACGGTTGATAGACTCAATGTCCAAACAGGTGAGTATTCTCCTTACACTGCTCCCATCTTTTCAACAGGCTACCAGTGAAGTGTGAACATTAGTTTCACTAACAGTGCAACCCACCACGCATTTTGTACATAATGAGTCAACCATTTTTCCACCTGGGATTTGAACCCATGAACACAGACTCCCTTCAGTCATTTTACTCACTGAGCTAATTTACAGTACTAGTTTTGACCAGTCAGGTTAGAAGACATAGGGGCAGCAGACACCAATGTTGCAACCTGGCTCCACCACATACTGTACTGTACACTCCTTCCCACCCGCCCTCCCTGTACCCAGCCCACCAGGCCCTCCCTGTACCCAGCCCACCAGGCCCTCCCTGTCTCAGGCCCTCCCTGTGTCGCCATGTCAGGCTGTCACAGATCGATGCGGCAACCAGGTCCTCGACAAAGCGTCAGCCACGGAAACCAATCAATAGCCCTTAATGTGCTGCAGCGACAGCGCTCTGGAGACAATAATCCTGACAACAACACGAGGAGCTTTCTACCTCGGTTGCGCCACTCAAATCCCTCCCTCCTGTCTAAACTTGGACAGACAGACATGCAGACTTTGCATACTGTAGTGTGTCCACCCGCAGAAAGGCAGCTATCTAGCAGCCAGAAGGGGGGCCCGGGTCAATTGATTGGCTGTTGTGTGTTAAGAGCCCATTCTCAGTCACTCCTATTGGCAAATTCAAACGTATTACTGTATATAATGCATTTACCTGGAAGGCAGCATGTTGCACACAATAGGAATACTAATAATCTTTCTTTAACAATGGATTCAGTCTACTATATCAACCTCAAAAAAGCTGAATCTTAACTCTCATTTTTGCCTTTTTCGACATGATGGTATTACCCACGTACGTCCATTATATACCCCCATGAAAACTCCCAGACTAGCTCCAGCGGGGTGGAGCGGCTACTTGAATCAGAAATGATGATGTATAAATATCGACCCGATACCCCCCACACCTCCTCTCCTCCCACTCCCATTCCCTAGTCCCCGCCCCTTCTGGTGAAATTGACAGACTGTAATATAGAGGAAGAGAGGCAGGGAGGAATCAATAATGCAGAAGTGTTCCTTATCCTAAAGTATTGTCCCCTTGGGGTGTGTGTGTGTGGGGCAACTGACCACCTTTGTGGACGAGGTAGTGGTACGTCATTGGGTGAGTAAGAGGAGTGGGGTGGAGCACTCCCTCCCTCTCTTCCATCCCTCCAACAGAGGAGGTATAGAGGGAACAGCTCCTCTCAGTGGTCATCCGTCATCCCGGGCCCGACATGACAGCTCCAGTGAAGGATGCCCAGGGGGTGGTCTCTCTAGCTCTTACGGGGCCATCTGTCTGGGAGGGGTGGAGGGCTGGAGGTCCGACCGGGCCGCTATACACCACGTGGCTCTCCACTATAGGGGGGGCTGCCCCCTTATCGGCCCCCTCCATCTCTTCAGTCTAGCCTCCTTTCTCTCTCTATTAATATGATATGAAAGTTAGGCTAGCGGTGCTTATGCTAATAAAGTGTCATCCACTTCCATTGTAGTTATATAGAATACACTGATAACGAACACATGCACAAAGCCTTTCCAGTTATATGTAGTCAGAACCTTTACAGGGCTATGATCAGAAAATGTACAGGGACCAAAAAAAACTTGTAGGATTACCATACGGCTAAAAAAACATTAATACCCAGTGCTCTCTTCTCCTCCTCAGGCGATCCTCTATGAGGGCCAAGACAAAAACCCAGAGATGTGCCGTGTCCTTCTCACCCACGAGATCATGTGCAGGTGAGTGCCTCTATAAACCACTGCTAACCAATAGGGGAAAATGCAACATTTAAAATGATACTTCACCCCAAAATCTAATTAATGGGAAAGATTGGCACCATCTAAATTAATCTGGGATTGGGGTCTGCAGTTCTCCTGATGCTTGTATCAGAATCTACAGGCAATTTTATTGAAAACATTTATGTTATATTTCCCTTTAAGGGATCACCACAAGGCTCAAGGTTAAAGTCCCATTGAACTTTCCCTTTAAGGGATCACCACAAGGCTCAAGGTTAAAGTCCCATTGGTCAAAACCAGTTAATTTTATGCAAGAATGGGCGTCCTCATTCCTCTGTGGGCCATGTATACAGACCCTCTCTATCCAGTCCTATATCGGTCTAAGGCACTGCACCTCAGTGCTAGAGGCGTCACTACAGACACTGGTTCAATTCCAGGCTGTATCACAATCCAGCCGTGATTGGGAGTCCCATAGGGCGGCGCACAATTGGCCCAGCATTGTCCGGGTTTGGCCGGGGTCATTGTAAATAAGAATTAGTTCTTAACTGACTTGCTTAGTTAAATAAAGGTTCAATCAATAAAATAGGGTTGTTTTCATTAAAGAAGTATAGTTGGATTGAATACCATGCTGCTCATTATCTGCCTACTGTGTGTCTGCCGGATGAAGGCCCATGTTGACAGGTGCTTTGTGTGTTTGTGTGTGTTTTTTTGGAGGATGGCTGGGCGCAAGTCTGTAGGGCGTTGGTTGGGGCCTTGTAGGAGTGAGTGTTAATTATGCAATACAAGAAGTGTGTGTGTGTGTGTTTGTTTGTGTGTGTGCTGCCTTGGACACTGGGGGGGAGGAGCTTCACGCCTTGGCCCACAAGAGGCCTCGGCTGGTTGGAGGAATAAAATGAGTGAGGGAGGAGGATGTTGTTGCCTTTTCAACTGACTCAGTCATCCCTGTTGGAACCCAATTGTATAAGAATCAACTTCTATTCAAGAAAAACCTTGATCAGGAAGTTTCTGGGGCAAGACAATAGAGCATTTACCTGTGAGAAGGCAATTGTTGATTAGTTGAATCAATAACTCAGCTAAGTGTTTAAACACAGTGCTGGAAGAATGATGATTTGCCTCACCATGTAAACCCTCCGTCTGTTATTATCATACTCTAAGTCATTATCTTTTTATAACCTAGCTGGGTAAACCATATCATGTATTATCTGAGGGTTGTCTCCCGGTTATCTCATACATCTTGTTTCACGTTTCAAAGCCGATTTCAAACAGTGCATGGAGGAACATTAAACTTTTCAACCTTTAGTTGAAAAATGGATGATACCGAAAACGTGGGGACTTCTTTGAGCGACGGACCCATTGTCTCCTCCTTGGAGATCCCCTCTGATACGACGCTTCATTTTCATAATGACGGTTCCACTCGGCCTCGGTCATTACGTGATTGAGTATGATTATTAACCATCCTTCCCCTGATGAATGGTGTGTTTCCATTGGCTAATGAGAAGGGGATGAGAGATACTTTCTTCATCTCTCTCGATCTCCCCCTCGGTCTCCCAGGTGACAGGGACGTGATGGCTGAGGTGTCTTTATCTAGTCCCACATGGTGTTGCAACTTTGCTCGCTGCTGTATAAAAAGTAACACGCTCAACCTGCAGAGGAAGTATACGGTAGCAGCTGGTAGGGACCCGCTCAGGCATGGCCATGTGGTCCCTGGTGGTGGCTTTGAGACTTGTCCCTTTGTCCAGAACTCTCTGAAGATAAAGAGTAGTTCTCTATTGAAAGGTTGGACAATGAGTTTTATTAGTCGTTAATCAGATAGGCATGACAACATTCTTGATTGTAGGATCAAAAGGGAGAACCTTTATTTACAGTGTTTTAAAAACATTTGAATATCACTACTTGACATACACAACAATATAAACTTGACTATGTCATTAGTTGATTAGCAAATAGATTTTAAGTGCCACTGCATTGGCTCATAATATCAACACAGCATTCTTTAATTTGAGACTGGCTCTTCCAAAACCGCCAAACATAGGCGCTTTGTGGTAGTCAGTTGGCGTGGGCTAGTCATCGGAGGACTGTGCTATGGGTACACAGGCTTGCCAGGACTGGGCTCTGTGCACCAGCCCCGGTGCCAGGCTGGAAGAGGGCACACTGTGTGAGAGAGAAAGGCTTGCCAAAAGGCGTCCTCTCCCAGCCAAGACGGCTGTCTGCCTGCCGTCCTGCCGCATATCATTAGGTCTGGCCACGGCCCTCATGTTTGGGCTGGGTAATTACAGCACTTGCCCTTTGAAAACAAACCCTCCATTGACAGCCATTCACTGTGTTCACATCTTATCACAGGCCTGTGATCCAACAGACTCTCTCTGTTCCCCCTCCCTCTGATGCCCGTCTTCAGGTTCCTCAGGGAGCCTTTGAAGGCTTTTCTTGTTTTTTAAAACTAAACTCTGATAGTTCAGCTTCGCTCACTCCTTTTTTAGTGCTTAAGTAGATTCCACTTGTGGGGATCACTTGAAGTATGCCTGGCTGGCTGGAGAGCCAATGGAAATGATGCTAGTGACCAGCCAAGGCAGGTTGCCCATCTTGGGCTAAAACTGGCATTCCAGGCTTCAATTCTTATTGTAGATTCGGTCTGGGTCCTTTTTGCTAGATTGACAAATCATCTGTGATTTTGGCCTCTCTGGTTTCGTTGCTGTGGCACTCACTGGATCAGCACTTCTCATCCCCAGGCTCATGGCTTGAGTGCTATTTCTCGGCTGTGGCTGAAAAAACCATAGTAACGCTGACTGGATATCCAGTCTAGTTGTTTTGTGGGACTACTCTGACTTACTGGCCTGTGTTCTCAGTCATTAGCTAGCCAGGGTGTTAGCCTGTTTGGGCCCGGGGGGAAACGTCATTAAGGCGATATTGTGGACGCTCAGCCAAGGTTTGTTTTCGTGTGAGAAGGGCCCAGGGTCCCCCGAGGGGCCTGGCAGTGCTCCTGGGGTCCAGTTTGTTTATAACACTTTCTCAGTTTGAGGAGGTTGTCACCACAGCAGCATCATTGGGTTTCCAATGCTAATTGGTCTCCTGGAACTTTGCTAATGGTTCCAAGTAGCTGGGGGAATAAATTATTGTGGCACGTTCTATGGCAACAGTCACACACACAAAGACCAGGCAAAAAAAACAGTGCTTAGTTTATGTTTTTCTTCTACTTAGAGATCAAACAGTGTGATAAATGATTCATAAAATGGGTTCATTTGGCGGCTCGATTTTAAGCTTGTTTGTCAAATGGCAATGTGATTCATGACAGCATGGGTGAGTGTGTGAGCATAATTGGTCCTCGGCAGGTCATGCAATATGATTAATGTTTAAGAATAAACGGGTTGGTTTCAATTATCTTTAGAATAACACATTTATATTTAAAATGGGACCTTAGTTACTGTAGCAACCCGCAGAACCATGACTCCCATTTTTTTAAATTTGAGTCACTGCAGGAAACAAAGAATTTCGAATGTAAATGTACAAAAGGCATATATTGAATCCAAATAAATGTTCTGAATGCTATGTAATTGACACTGAATGGACTGATAAACTACTAGAAAGTATGCCACTACCACTACCAACAAAACTGAGTCACACAAAGCATTGTGGGAACTGAAAAACTCTCTTTGCACTGTACTATTGTTACATTAGACTGAATCAGAATGAATGGGAAACTGATCCTCATTGTCCAGCATTGCATGGCGACCAACCAGAAGGGCACATTTGGCTGAATTCACACCCCCTTTTCTGAAACGGCATGCCACCACATGAGCAGTTGGGCAGGGGCAGAGGGGCAGTGGCACAGACCTGGGCAAGGCCAGGGTTACCATGACGGTATGGCAGGGGTGATGGTACTGGGGGCAGGATGGATGAGCGAAGGGGAAGGAGAGAGAGAGGTGGCTCAGCACCGGGCCGGCCAGGCCATCTCTGGACGCTGTCCAAACTGTCAACGAGTCGCTGAGTGACCTTGGCTGGAGCCCTGCCCAGCTGGATCGTGGGTCGCGGTGGGGGACGGGGGTTCGCTTGGAGAAGAGGGACAGAGAGGCAAGGAGGGGGACATGTATGGCACTCAGCAGATTGCAATGGTTTCTCTCTGACTCCATAGTATGTCCGCTGTATGCCCACTGTTACCAGAGACAGTCCAACAATTATAGTAAAAAAATTATAGTTATATGTTTTTAGTAAACCTGAGTGTAATAACGAAGTGGGTCTTTATTTTTTTCCTAGTCGTTGTTGTGACAAGAAGAGCTGTGGAAACCGCAACGAGACGCCCTCCGACCCAGTCATCATTGATAGGTAAGAACACACTCGTTTTTTTCAACTTCTTTATTTCACAGCGACAAAGCAGGCAAGCCGTAGGACCAAGCAGGTAAGTAGGACCAAGCCTTCGTGGTTGTGTCTATCTTTGGGCCTGTCAGGCTCTCTGGGGTATACTGACCTCCTCCAAAAGTACAGTAGTGTCCTCCAAGGGCATAGGGGTCATTACCAAATCCATGATGGCTCATTAGACTGAGCTTGGAAAATGGCCAGGGGACAGGAGAGCTGGAAGCTCGGAAACCAGTGATCCACGCATAAAGAGTTACAACAAACACAATAGACACACACACACACACACACACACATATATATATATACATACATGTAAATATATAAACACACATAAACATATAAGCACACACATACAGTACATACAGACATGTCTTCTTCTCACCTCTTGCTGCCTGTGATAGGTGTTACAGTCCAAAGCCACAGAGGGGAGTAACGGACTACCCCCCCCAAAATTGGTAATGTTACCAGCAAAAATATTGTAATTACATTACAGATACTTTTGAAAAATGAAATGATTATTTCTAGGATTACTTTTAAATTCATGAAGGATGTTTGAGAAAAATTATCTTTCTCAATGACATTTGAATCAGCATTCAAAAAGTTCCTCCTGAGTGAGGCTGACCCCAAGTCAGAGACCACTATGATGACACACCAAATGTGTTTGATGGATCGCAGGAGAAGAGCAGGAATAGGCTTTTATAGGCTACAGCCCAAGCTATGTCTTCCAATGGTGTGACTGCTGTTGATATACAAAGATGAGGACGACAGCACTGGTGTAGCCCTAGGGCGATACGGATATCACTTATTATCTACATAACGCATTGATGTGAATCACACTGCTGCTCTCTCATTTAGCTATTTGCGCCTTAGGTTTCGGATTGTGGTTGTTGTGGATGGCTGTTTACATTATATGTGTATTTTATCCAAATAATGGTTACATTGAAGAAGTTTAAGCTGCCTAACAATCATTGTTTTTGCGACCAGTGGACAGACAGTGAAAAATACGCTCTTGCAACAGCTGCATAGTGCAGATTTTTTTTTACTGCAACCGCCAACCACAGGAGCCCACTCTCAATGAGTGTAGATGACATGCTGCTGCTCTGCTAATCATCAGATGGGGGGAGAAGATTAGGTAGAGGGCCCATGTGGGTTACTGGGGGCCCTGCCTTGGTTGGGTAACTGATTCAGGGCCGGCCCCAGCCTTTTAGGGGCCCTAAGCAAGATTTGGATGAGGGGCCCCCCCACCTTGCTTGCAAAACGCTTTAGTCACCCCTCTCTTGACGGCAGAGAGAAAGCAAATTATCTGCAATTCTACACATTTTGCTATGATTTATGCCATGTTAATGATATCTGAGTGACAGTGACTAACAAAATCAACGGGGGCCCCATGGAGGTCAGGGCCCTTGGGCACTTGCCCTGTGTACCCGGTCAGTAATTGGCCATGATTAATACAAGTTTAGATAGCTGGCTAGACTATTTTACCAATCAAAAAATTGTTAGCTGACATTGCTAATTGAGTGACTGTCAGTGACTGATGCATAACATTTCTAAATTGCACCATGTGTATCATACTATTCTAGCTATCAACAGTAAGTTGAGACCCCGACTGAGTGTAAAAACAAATATTATGGTCAGGTAAAACAATTTGTCTAATCTATATTTCCAAGTAATATTCTTGAAGATCAAGGGTATTCAATTAATTGGAATCTAACAGACTTTGGTTTTTAATGTAAAGACATAGCCTAATCGTATTATTGTCTGTAGTAGAAAGCAATGGTCTAGAAGAAGCCTACATAACCAACCCATAAAGTAAAATGCAACATCAATTTATGGCCAGCTATGTAAATGTCTTGATTGGTGGAAGGCAGGAACCAAAACGCAGCACTGTAGTACACCGACATACTTTATCGTCGGAATAACAAAATGAAATGCCGCAACCATGAACTGTTGTACGACATGCACAATCAATAACCCACAAACAGGTGGGAAACTCAACAACTTATGTAGGGTCCCCAATTAGAGACAATGCAGGGCAGCTGCCTCTAATTGGGGACCAACAAAACCAAACAGACTCTCCTAGACATCTCCACTCTGTCAGGCCCTGCCAATCACCTCCAGACCAACAAAAAGAAGGCTAGAGGCCTCCCTATGGTCAGGGCCTGACAGTAAACTCCAATATTGATTTACCCTGCAATACTGTAGATGTCGTTCAATTGGTTATATTCATTTTGTCTTCTTCTAATACCTCTTAAAGTTAAAGTAATCTAAAAGTAACTGAAAGTAATCAGATTACGTTACTGAGTTTGTCATTGTCAACATACAGTAGCTAATAGAACTAACACGCTAGTAAACCCACTACGATCATGCAGTAACGTTACAGTGTATAGTCAGTAAGCAGTTTAGCAGTTGCCCCGGTGGCAATACATTAATACAACCAAAAGCTTACCTTGACTTGGAAAAGTTCCAGTGTTGTGTAGGATAGTCATAGCCAACTAGCTAACATAGCATCCCCCTGTTTGAGTCGGGTGTAAGAGTAGGCTAAACTAGCTAGCTGCATTTGCTAGCTAAGTATCAAAATATCTCTCTCTTGCTCACTTCTCCTTCATTTTGGAAGAAATTAATTTGTTAACTGTTCAACTATTGTCTTTCTCTCTCTATGAGTCAACTACTAACCACATGTTAAACACTGCAGTGCTAGCTAGCTGTAGCTTATGCTTTCAGTACTAGATACATTTACTGATCCTTTGATTGGGTGGACAACATGTCAGTTCATGCTGCAAGAGCTCTGATAGGTTGGAAGACGTCCTCTGGAAGTTGTCATAATTACTGTGTAAGTCTATGGAAGGTGATGAGAACCATGAGCCTCCTAGTTTTTTTATTTAAGTCAATGTACCCAGAGGAGGATGGAAGCTAGCTGTCCTCTGACTACACCATGGTGCTACCCTACAGAGTGGTGTTGTGGCTACTGTAGATGTTAATTGAAAAACGGTGTGTTTTAATCAATTATTTGTTGACGTGAATATATTTAGTATAGTTTTCTCCAGAAAGGATTAAAACATTAATCAAAAAAAAGTTTTTATGAAATTCACTTAGGAGGATGGTCCTCCCCTTCCTCCTCTGAGGAGCCTCCACTGACACACACATGCAGGACTATGCACCACACACACGCGCATGCATCACACAAATACATATCCAGTCCCAATAGGCCCATCCTCGGGTAGAAATCTCATCTTCAACTAGAGTGTGTGTGTGTGTGTGTGTGTGTGTGTCTGTGTACTAGTGGTCACCCCCCTCCTCCTGCCTGCTACATCGCTACGCTCGTTACACCACACCCAAACAATTCCAAAATGTTTACCAGCGACAAGCCTGGCTCATGATTTAGTGCCGGGCGGCCCGTATCACTGCATTTTAGTGCCCTATTAAGAGAGAGAGGATTTATGGGGACGCAGCCTCAAGCTACTTAACCAACAGATAAAACAGTTTGCCAGGGTGGGTGGAGGGTTGCTATTGGTGACCCACGATGCAAATCACCCCTATCAGTCGCCACTGTAAAGTGGTTAATGCCGGCAATTCATGGCCCCTTCCACACACACACACACACACACACACAAGCGCCTCCGCAGGCCCTGTAAATCAAACTCTGATTCTACTCTTCATCTTTTATAACCTCTTCTCGGATTATCGCACACACACACACACCACACACATACACACACGGGATTAAATGTATGCAAGTGCACACACACTCCCTATATAGCCGGCATTTAAATGTAAAATGATTAAATCGCGGGAAAGTTTTTCAGGAAACGATCTTAGTTGGGTGACAATGTCCTCTTTTTCTCTTGCGATCATTATACATTACTCATGTATTACATGCCTTCTCTATGACATATCACATTGGACATACACACTTGCGCCTATAACCAGCATAAGGGATGGGTAGGGGATACATTTGGCTGGCAGACAAAATGGAGGTTGCACTCTTGAGGTCGGACCTCAATCTAAAACCAGAAAGCAGTTTGTTTCCAGTGCTGTCATTTAATGGGGCGAATCCTCGCGAGGCAAGCAGAAAGCTCCAATGGGGCGTGGTGAAATATTGGGTAGCGGGCATTAAAACAGGTGTTATTACAAGCTAATATTGCAATTAGATGGCCGGGCCAGTTCCTTGAGTGGGACCATAAATTCCCAGAGACTGTCAGAGATTACTGGGGGACCAGTGGCTAATTACTCAGTATACACCACACTGGCCCTAATCCCTCCCTGTCTCCCCCTATCTCCCTTCCCCCTCTTACCTTAATGGGTCTTCTGGACATGGGAGTCATGCCCCTTCTCCCCCCTAACCCCCCTCTCCCTTCCGCCAGGACCATTTTACGGCTGCTGATGTCATTCTCTCGGGGTGAAGTGGCAAGAGAGATGGGAGATGGAAAGAAGTCCCCTCACCATTCAACGTCCCTTCACTTCCCCCACCCCTCATAGCTTTCCATGATCTGATCTATAGTAAGAACCACTAGCCATCCCCTACAGTCTGTCAATGGACATTTGTTTAGGGCTGTCCCTGTTGGTGTCGGTTACTGTTTATGAGTGGCTCGGGAAGCTGTCCATCATTGGTTGGACCAGTCGATGAGGAATTATGAAAGCTCTCCTGGAAGTAGATCCCACATACTGTATAAATTGAAGCCTCCTCATTTTTCATATGATCAGTATTAGACTAGAGATTTCAAGCAAAGGTCATGTCACCTATCACGTGTTAACGTGTGGATATACACTGAGTGGACAAACCATTAGGAATACCTTCCTAATATTGACTTGCACCCCCTTTTGCCCCCAGAACAGCCTCAATTCTTCGAAGCATGGACTCTACAAGGTGTCAAAAGTGTTCCACAGGGATGCTGGCCCAGGTTGACTCCAATGCTTCCCATATTTGTGTCAAGTTGGCTGGCTTTCATTTGGGTGGTGGACCATTCTTAATACACACGGGAAACTGTTGAGCATGAAAAACTCTGTCACCTACTACCATACCCCGTTCAAAGGCACTTAAATCGTTTGTCTTGCCCATTCACCCTCTGAATGGCACACGTACACAATCCATGTCTCAATTGTCTTAAAAAAAGGCTTAAAATCTTTCTCTAACCCGTCTCCTCCCCTTCATCTACACTGATCGAAGTGGATTTAACAAGTCACATCCATAAGGGAGCATAGCTTTCACCGGGATTCACTTGGTCAGTCTATGTACACTCAGTGTATGTCTGTGTGGACGGTTATTAACAAACACTAATATTTATGTGTGTATGCATGCATGCACGTTTCCAGGCACTGGACTGACTGACAACCTCCAGAGAGGGTTAACTCTTCGGGGGGTGATGGGGTTATCAGCCTCCCCGGACCCTTTCCAGCAATCGCAGCCTATTGATCGGAGCCGGCCAGATTAAGAGTATAGATTTACGATAAAAGCAGGACATTACTCGGCAACCCGGGTAGAAATTGAAAGAAGAAAAATATGAGGTTCTGGAAGTGGGATGGTGGGATGAGTCAGGGCCGAGAGAGAGGAAGGGGTTGCCAGGTTGGAGAAGGGATCGTTGCCAGGTTTTATGGATCGTTTGCGTTGGGCTTTATGTATGTTATTGAAGGCATTTGCCCCCGTCTAGACGTTGTTTTAATGGCTTTTTATAACATAGGCATTATGGAGGTCACCTGCTCTAGTGTTGCATTGTGGGTAGACTTACTTTGTGGCATCTTTTGTGTTTCGGCCTTAGAAAGATGCAGTTAGGGTATGTCAGGGGGTGGTGTTGGGGGGAGTGAGACACGGGGGGTGTACTAACTGACTGACTGGGTTTGTGTGTGTGTTCAGGGGATGGAGGGTCAGAGACCGTGGTGTAGGTTTAAAATATGGATGGGGGACTGTTGGAAGCTCCTGCAGGTGGCCTGGTCTTCTGGTTCAATTATTCAGTGTATCCTGTCCCTCACACAAGGGGGGACGGCCTACCGCTGCTTCTTCATGACTTTCACTTACCAAAACGGTCTTTCTCTTACCAAAACGGTCTTTCACTTACCAAAACGGTCTTTCACTTACCAAAACGGTCTTTAAGAGAAGTGGTGAGAGAGAGAGAAAGGGTCAGACTTTTGTTTGTTTAGTTTTGTTTGGTCTACAGACCGACAGTGGCAGGACTAGCACTGGGGACAGGGAAAATGGAGTGGGTTGCCACAGTGAGGTGTGTGTGTATGTGTGTGAGTTACTTGCATGTGTTTAGACTGCCACCCCTCTGGCTCTGCTAAGAGATGCAAAAACTCTCAACATGAAGTCATTTCTTGTCTATTCTCCTTAATTCACAATATACAGTAGCTAGCCACATTACTCTACACCTTGTAGTTGCTCCTCGACTGTGTGTGTGTGTGTGTGTGTGTGTGTGTGTGTGTGTGTGAGAGAGAGAGACAGTGAGTCTGTATAAATGTGTTAGTGTGTGTGTGTGCTCATATATTTATGTGCTTGTGTCAGGGTTAGCCCAGACGACCTTGACGACTGCTCCACAGGGTAAGAGGGAAATATCAGCGCCAGTGTTTGTGGTTCACCCCTCTCGCCTTTCAGCAGGGTATCTATTCCAACACGCACGCACGCACGCACGCACGCACGCACGCACGCACGCACGCACGCACGCACATAGACAGACACACACACTACAGCTCCCCCAATTAGAAAACCACAAAATCACAGCCACGGTCGCCCTCTATCCTGGGATGATATGATACGACTAGCTGCCTTTGGTGAACAATGCTCCCACAAAAACAGGTTATTATTCCTACCTCTCTTTGGCTGCTTTGCTTCCCTGAGGAGAACTACTATTCATATCCAACCTGCATAACTCTCCAACTTGTTATTGAATCTTTGCATTTTCCTCAAGGAGGCTGAAGGTCCTCGAGCAATTATTCAAATACAGATGTTGCCATTAAACAATCATCCTCCATTTACCATTCAGAGGAGGGTTTTCCAGTCCCTAAAAACCCAAAGTCTCTGCGAGTGTAACACACTTCACTCTCCCTCTGTTGCACGTCGGCTCGGAAGCTGCCAAGTCACCCTGTTGGCAGGCGTTTGGGAACAGAAGGGGTGTTTCGCTACCTGTCTTAGCGTTCACAGCCTGTGGTAATATCCGTCTGGGTGGTTCCATCAGGCCGGGGTGGAGCCAGGGCCTCCAGCGGGCCCCCGGGGCTGAGCATAGGATGATGTGATGCGGGGTGAAGTGTGCACTGGCCCAAGGTTGCCCATAAACCTATTCACCAGAGGGGAAAATATATAATTCGCTATTTGTTTTAGGATAGTGTTCCCCTTACCTCTATCCTTGTTAACTCTCTATTGTGGATCTGAATTTTCTGTATAAGTATAGTTCAATTCTTAATGGGCATGTCCATTTACTTCCTGAACGGAAGGAACTGAAATGTGATTGAGCCCTAATTGGAACCCAGCCATCTACTCACTGACTCTCTTCACAAACAGATCCAGCAACACCTCCCAGGCAGCAGCTCCAATCCACCTTCCCACCCAGAGTAGCGGTCCATGTGGGGGCATGGGAACAGGGAAAATCCCTGGTCCTGACAGAGCCCCCCTACCAAGGCCTACCAGCCACTAAGCCCACCTGCCACCCCTCCAGCGCCTGCCTGTCACTAATGCTGCCGTTATCCCCTCACTACCCGTTGGTGAGAGAAAAGCTATCGATCCCTGTTTGTTGATCCTGCTGTTGACATATCATTGCCTCCCGTGGCTTTCAAAGAGCCAACACGGGGTGGGATGTAATCTGTAAACACCGCCGGGGACCCCTCACTGAGCCCTCCACTCCCCGCCCCACCATCGACTCAACAGCCCAGGCTTAGCTGGGATGCCTTCGTACCCCAAACACCCACCTGCTCCTCCCTTCCCAGTCCTTTACCTCAACCCAATATGTGGCATTGGCTCTGTTCTGCCCAGTGATATATGTGCCATGGAAGATGGCGCCCCGCCTTTCTTCAACTCAGCTGATTGTGAAACCATGGGGCAGCAGCATCTTCCTGTCATGAATGTATTCACCTTTGATACCAGCCAACTCACTTCCCCCACAATGGTCTCTCACTCTGTCTCTCTCTCTCTCTTTTTCTCACTTTCCTTCCATCTCGCTCTCTCGCTAATCACCCGAGTGTTTCCCCAATTAAGAATCCACAGATAACCCTCCATTCCCTCCAAACCCCACTGACACACACACACACACACACAAACACTCGGGTGGTTTAATCAGGAGGAGAAGTGTGGCTAATTAAGTCGGTCCATCCATGAGCCCAGTCCTGCCAAACAGATGTGACGAGGTGAGGAGGCAATTTGATGCAGGATAAGAGCTGCTTGTTTATAAGCATTATGAATGCACTTATAGAGCCTATTATCACCCCATAGTGCATTATAAGACATGCCATAACCATTCATAACAGCTCACAGCCCACGGGTTGTATTTAACACCCATGATATACTGTTGTTGGTTTTCACCCTTGAGAAAGACACTTACCCTTCATAGCTGGAGCATACATTCATCTATATGAATATCTAATATGGTGAACAACCCCTCAGATTATTTATGTCAGTCTGCAATGGAGGGTAGTTCATTCCATTGGAAAGGAGGTTTCGTTCATCAGCCTTTGTTTTTTGTTTTTTTCGACGTGTGAGGATGCAATCTGGACGCGGCATGCCCGAACCAGCCACAGCAGTTCAAGGGAACGAGGAAAGGAGAGAGCGAATCACTGGATGGAGGAAAATAAGGGTGGAGGTGTGGATGAGGAGGGTGGGAGAGGTGGTGGAGTTGGGGGGGATGGGTGGGTGGGTGGGTGGAGAAGAATGGTGGTGTGAGGGAGTGAGAATGAGACAGGATGGGGGGAGTAGGACCGAGGGAAAGAGGGATGGATGGAGGCAGGGAGAAAGAGGAGAAGATTAAGAGGGTATTGATTTCTATATAAAGATTCAGAGATGTGATATGAGGAGGGTCACAGGAGAGGGGCTGAGAGAGAGAGAGAGGGGAGAGAGAGAGAGAGAGAGAGAGAGAGAGGGGCAGAGAGAGAGAGAGAGGGGCTGAGAGAGAGAGAGGCTGAGAGAGAGAGAGATCCATTACATCACCCTAAACAGTCCGAGTACACAGGGCTCATCAGTAACACCAGCTCACAGACAACGCCTTACAAACTATGAGATAGAACACACAGAATGTGTTGACCAATGTTTGTTTCTTACACTTACCTCTCATAAGGCCTAACCTGTCAAACTACACAGGATAACACCCCAAAACAAATCCACCAGCAATATTACATATAAACATTTCGCCAAGAGATTATATGCTCATGTGAAAGAGTAGTTGTGAAATCTCCCAAAGACATTTTAACTGGGGAGAAAACAGTTGATCAGTCATAAACCAAACCATGATATTGTATCTTTATTGCACGGACTGTAATTCTATACAGTATTTCCACTATAGGTTGCATACCAAGTTGCGGTGATGGGTAAAGACAGTTGAAACCCTGTTGTTTTTAAGGTTCGGCTCTTGGTGTGTGTGAATCAACACTTTGTTATACACTGTGTACATATCTCACAGGGAATGCAGGATCATCTATATTTGATGCAACTCTGATGCCGGGGCAGGATGAGACCCTATTGCTTTCACCAACACACACACACACACACGCACACACGATAACGCACACAAAACACAGACATAACCAAATTAATTGGTGTCTCAGAGCTACAGTGTCAATGCATGCACTCATACATACAATATGCACTCAGTCATAAACATGTAGACAAACGTTTAGAAATCGCTTAGAAAACGTATAAAAAACATATACACCGCATACAGTAGACCTTAAGCCACCTTGTCCACATGTGTATCCCTCTCCACAAAGGGATTCACACACACACACACACACACACACACACACACACACACACACACACACACACACACACACACACACACACACACACACACACAAACACACACGCTGTGCACACACACTCACTCACCCACAACACAAATCAATACCAATTTATAATTCAGGATTGCTGGAGTTTGGGTTTTAGGGCAGGCTGGCTTCCAGCCTTCATAAATATTACAGTGTTATTGACTTGATCTGAATTTATTTGAGATTTTTTTTCTTCTTCTTCTTCTTCTTCTTCTTCCAATCCCCCCTTTCTTGTTTCAGGGTACAAGTCTAGTTTTATTTATTCCTTTTGAGTTAGAGATTGGAGGCCTAACTGGATCCAAATTTGATCCCTAGAATGAAATAAAGTGGATAATAGCAGACAGAGGACGAAGCCTCGACAAATCTAGGGAGAGCTGTGCTACATGCGGCGGGATTGGGTTAAGCGGAGTAATTTGTCTGCGCTGCATCTCGTCCGTCTGCTTCAGCGATCTGGGCTTTGTGCCCCCTTAGTGCAAACATGTCGTCTTGTAAGACATTGATCATTGGGATCTGAGAGGCAAATAGTGGAGAGTAGCCTTTCAGTTAGGGAGCATGGTAGACACTATACACAATACTTAGACTGGCTCTAGTGTATTGTACTAAATGAATAAAGATACTCTGAAGTACTTTAGCATTAATATCACTGTATGGGAAAAATATGAAATAATAAACAATTATCATTGTAAAAATATCACAACTGCTTATGTCAACAATAACAGCTTTATACAAAGCTAGTAGTACTTATATTGATTATAATAATGATGATATATTTTTGAAAATGACAGACCGGCACACACACACACACACACACACACACACACACACACACACACACACACACACACACACACACACACACACACACACGTACCTATCACTCTAGTTTCTTCCGACCTCCACCCCCCACCCCCAGCTCAGATCTCCTGGGGAGACCTCTATGGTCGACTCGCTGAAAGAAAATCAATCACGTCATAAAGCATTGTCCAAAAAAAAACACCCTACTACTTGGTGTTGTAAAGTCCAGTGAGCAGAGCAGCCTCTGTAGCATGCCTTAACAGTATTCCCAAACACTGGATGCATTCTACCTCTACCACACACACACACACACACACACAGACACAGGTGTAGACTGGTGAGTGGAGTGCAGAGTTGAGGTTTAAGGCAGAGGCTCTGGGGAGGAGGGATTTGGGAGCAGAGTGTGTGTGTGTGGCCCTCTATGAATCCCCTAATCAGGGCCTGGGTCCACTAGTACACTGGGAACCCAATGAGAACATGTGCACGTGCAAACACACAAATGTATGTTGAACTCATTTAGTGTGAACAATAACCGATTGTATGATTATTGTTGTTATGCACTATTATAAAGTGTTATAAAGGCATTATAGCAGTTGAGACTTAGAAGTTATATCTTTGTTTCTGTCATAGTAATCAATATTTTTAATGGGCAACCAGGATGCGAATGATATTAGCTACCAATATGTGGTCAAGCTATGTTTTACTTTAGAGAATTCCTATTTGTCAAGAAAATAAATCTTGCTACCCAACCACAGCAGCCAGCACATGCAGCTCCTCTCAGAACCGATAGACAGGTCAGCTCTGTTCTCCTATACGGTAAAATAAAGGTATTGATTTTTCAGACCATAAGCACACATTTTTTCTATGTTTCCTATATTTTTGCCTCACCTGAGAGAAGTGAGGCATCTTAATGGCACAGCTGGCTACAGCGCTGGGGATTACTTGGCTCACACTGTCTGTAGGTGTGTCTGTCAGTCTGCCCACATGGGTACGTGCCCACACTTGTGTATCTGTGTACTCTGTCTTCAATGGGAGTTTCAGAACCCAGTGAAACACAAGTTGGACTTTCCTCTGCAGCTTAATAAGAAAGTCTGCTCGTACCCCAGCAGCTGAAGGTTCTTGCTGTGCTGCAGTTATGCCAGTTATGCCCTTTTGGCTTTTAAAGGATTGTCTGGTGCCGGATAATCATGACTGAAATATTGGGTGGGGTGGTGAGGGGAGGGGGGGGGGGTGGTAGTGGGGGGCACATTTGGCACAGCAAGCAGGAAGGAGGGAGGCGGGCAGGCTCTGCCCGGTCGTCTTTAGCTGCAGTAAAACCCTCTTAGTGGGTAGTGCCATCTGGCCGGGCCCCTGGTGGAGGCGTAACGGGCCCAAAAACTTGGGGTCGGGATGCTTTACTGCCCAAGCCTGCCGTCTGCAGATGGCACCAGCCGCGCCAGTGAAAAACGCCAAGGTCGGCGCGGGAGTGGCACAGCTAAATGGCACGGAGAGAAATATGTGGATGTGCTGGACTGATTTAAACATCAAGCCAGGGCTATGCTACATTACTTAGCTCTACTCCACTGTATGTCAGTTCTATCACTGCTAATACGTGTGTGTGTGTGTGTGTTATGTTATGTTATACCCAGAGGTTTGGTGCCATAGTCACAGTTCTCCTTTACTACCGGGGTGGCAGCTGGCAAAATGAATAGCCATTTTAACACCAGTGAGAACGGAACAGGTGCGGAGCACAAAGGAATTTAATAAGTATATATATATAGATAGATAGATAGATAGATAGATAGATAGATAGATAGATAGAGGTTTTCTATTTTATTTCAATATGATGTTACCCCTCTTCCACTCCTCCCTCCTCTCTCTCCATCCCTCCATCCTTTTCTCCACAAACAGGCGCAGGCTCCCCCGGCTCTCTACACCGCCTCCGGCTAAAGATGAGACTGAAAATTAATTTTGGGGGTTTCATTAGATTGGCTTTTTGGCCCATTTCCCTGAGTAAGTCCCTGAGCAGAGCTCCCTGGCATCTCTCTCGCCCGCGCCAGCCGCCTCCACCCACCAACCCCTGCAGTCTCTGCTCATGCCTGTCGCAACTCGGGCCGACGGGAATAACCAGGAGTGGGTGGAGAGAGTGGCCAAAATCACAAAAAAACAGAGCTTTAGTGAAGATTATTAAGAGTCCATAGCCCATGCCCTTAGGAATCATCAGTGTCGCCATTTCAAAATGGAGACATAAGCACTAAAAAGCTTTTTTACTTTGTTACTTTCCCTTCCCTTATCACATCATATCTTAGATTTTCAGGTACAAACAATCGTAGTGTGTGTGTGTGTGAGAGAGAGAGAGAGTCAAGGAATTTGGCGGTCCAGTGTTCTGTCTAAAATCAGACTCTATTGTGTGGATTATTGGACTGTTTCGTGTTCTTTGTATGGTACAAGCAATGTTAAACCAACTTCAACACCCTCTGCCAATTTTCTCCTCTCAACACACTCACTTGGTTGTCATGCACCAACACCTCAGCCATGCTTTTGTTGTAGTTTTTCCCCCCAAAGTGTTTTTGAGAAAATTCTCTCGCTTTTTCCTTTAGACAGACTCTGGTAAATTGAGTTTTCAAGGTGAATGTCCCATTACAGGAGAAGGTTGACAAATTAATTTGGTGGGCGCCTTGTTGCAGTGTGGCTAGCGATAGAGACCAGCCTGTCAATTTGAGAAATGAGGTCTGGCTCATGAAGCCAGATGGGAGAGAAATTGAACAGCACATTAGCTAATTACTTATGCAAATCACCCCGGTCCTGCACCTTAACTTAAGCACGCTGGATGATACTTTGGGAGGCTGGATAGTTTTAGATAATGTTAATCCTATAGCCCAACACCCCCTCTCTACTGAGGCTCTTCACCTGCTGAGGTGGCTCTATGAGGGATTACGAGCACACCGGGGGAATACACACGTGTGTGTGTGTGTGTGGTAACACATGGGAGCACACATATACGCACCTGGACACACTCGCACAAAAATATACGTCCTCTGTGCACACACACACACACACACACACACACACACACACACACACACCAACTATAGTCTTTGTCCACAACATTTGTTCGTTGCTATTATTTTGCTGGTCATATTGCTCGCCACAGTTGATTCCAGCCCATCATAAACCTCGGGTCTGTTTATTATTAACTAACAACATGAACCAAGCCTCTGTAGCCAGGTGTTCATTTACCGCCTAACAGCAACACTGAGAGGACACCCATGAGCCTGGTTCACTGCATTCACTGCCTAGCCATATAACTGTCTTAGCTTTGCCAAAATCCTTCTACCACTATGTGCTAATGGGATGAGTAAAATAAAAAGTACAAAACAAACACGAAACCTAATGCCAATGACAAAACACACAGACGTAATACATAGTACAAATACATGCAATTAAGTCATTTAAATACTTCCCCATCCTCGACACTCTTAGAAAAAAGGGCTGCAAAAGGGTTCTTCGGCTGTCCCCATAGGAGAACCCTTTTTGGTTCTACTTGGAAAGGGTTCTACGTGGAACCCCAAAATGTTCTACCTGGAACAAAACAGTTCTACCTGAAACCAAAAAGGAGGACAGCCGAAGAACCCTTTTAGGTTCTAGAGAGCACCTTCTTTTCTAAGAGTGTACTCGATCCGTCTGGCATGAGTGAGCTCTTTCCCAAACACCTGAGTATAGTAGTGCATAGTAGGCAGTAGGCAAGGTACCATAGAGGGTGAGGGTGTCCATCTCCCCTGCATGCATGGCGTTACTCCCCGCATCGGCCCAGGGCTTACTGGGAGCTTAACTAGCTCAACGCGGACCCCCTCCTAATCACACCACACTAATCCCACCTGTCAAAACATCCCAGTGCACCAATCAAAGATCCAAAGATCCAGACCCAGTCCCCTTAATTAGCTCATCTAGCCCCGGAGAGATGCTGGGAAAAAAATATCCAGTAAAAATCAACGCTGTGTTCCACCCAGAATCCCTTATCCTCAGGAGGGGAGAAGTCCGGTAATATAGAGCCAGGGGTAGCGGGACACCTAGTTTGGAGAGGACATGGTTGTGTGTGTGTGTGTGTGTCTGTGCTGGTGTATGTGTGTCAGTAGGAGAGAGACTGAGAAAGTGTGTGTGTGTATGCAAGCCAGTGTGTGTGTAGGCATTGATCCATCGATTTGTTTTTGGCTGACAGGCCCCAAGCGAAAGCTTAAGTATTATTAATGGTTTGGCTGTTTGGCTGTCAGTCATTAATGAATGCATTCTCACCGTTAGCTTCTCCTAGCCTGTCACTCCTGCCACAGACACACACACACACACACACACACACACAGACACAGACACTGGCAACTCAATAAAACAACAGAAAACTCTCAGCTCTGGAATGTCCACTTAATATGAAGGAAATTGTGCTGACGGCAACATTTGATATGAAGCCAGTAATGAAGTGTGGACAAGCCTTGTCCTATCATGATCTAATCGTAATCTACCAATGACCAATGTAACCTTTGGTTGCACTAGGTCTAGTAAAATTGAGAAGATAATAACATGACATAAGTATTTTCTCATCTGTACTGGGAGCCTCTTAATTCAGATATAAGAAAAATAACCTGCTCCAACATCTCCATTAATAGTAGATAAAAGCAAACTTCTGTGCTCCTGTTATAATTAAGATCTGTTTTATTTCCATAAGAGTGCTTGTGTTCTTGTGAAGCTGAGGAAACAGAGCTGGTCCAGATGTTTTTAGCAGAGACCTCTCATTGACATTAGTTCATCATGCAGATTAGAAATGAACCTGGATTTACCTCTGTTGTGTTTCCACCCACCTCTTACAGAGAGACCGTGACCCGAGTTCCTGTTCTAGACACAGATGCATTCACACACGGCAGATAAAGATAAACTAATATGGAAGACCCTGATGTTAGAGTTTGGTTGAATCAATTCCAATTCCTATTCAGGAAACAAATAGAGCCTCAAGTCAGGAAGTGAGAAAGTAGTGATTCTCCATGAGTTCTGGTTGGTGGTAAATTCACGAGCGGAAACATAATGGACGTCAACACCACTGATACTGTCACGGATGATACATTTACGGTACCACTTTCTTTATGATCTGTGGTTTGGCTTCCAGCCCTTTGGAGGAACATGTGCTATCTATTTAGAGAGTTGAATCCCGGAATGTTGTGTTTTTCCCTGTAGAGTGAGGGAGCATGAAGAGGAAGTGGCTAAAGTTTCTCTTGGGAAACACCACTGGCTCCAGCTGACTTCAGACGCTGTCCCATGCTTCTCCCATGCCGAGGCATGACTCTGCAGCCTTTTTCTCCTCACAAACGGAAAAACATTGCTGCCCCCTGACCCCAGGCACTCGGAGGACTCTGTGGTTATCCAGAGCAACAGAAAGGCTCCATTTCGGCTCCAGATAAAGCCAGTCTAAGGGCAGGGTTCAATTAAGTCTCAATTATACAATGGTGATGGAGAGGCGAACCATTTGGAGGGAAGTTCCACCATTTTATGGTTTGACAATTTGACGCGGGACTGTGAGCAGTTGGATAGGCAACACTGAAAACCAAACCTATATGTTGAAAGTTTGACAAAGAAAAAAACAGTACTCAGAGCTGTCCTGTGTTCTGGTGTACAGGAATCCGACAGGCTTTAAATTAGGTACCCAAATCAGTGTTTTTATTGTATATTTTTGACTGCAATAATGCATAAAACTATTCCGTGAGTTATGTGCTAATCTTACATGGGGAAATAACATCCAATAGGCTCCCTACAGTACATGCCATTCAATGAACCCCTATAAATGATGGGGTCTCACTAAGGTGCTTGTATGGAGGGAGTCAATAAGTGTAAATACCAGATAAAGCAGGGTTAATGGGATAAGGAATTGATGCGTATGTGTGCCTTTAAGTCACTGGCTCTTATTGGTACTACAGTCCCATACCCCTCCGTCGCTAAATGGACCTCAAACAGAGATCCTAAATGGACCTCAAACAGAGATCCTTAACAGTCACTTCAGTACAAAAAGCCATTGTCATCCGTAGCTAAAACAACAGTCACATTCAATAAGCATAGTAAAGATAGTCAAACATTATGAGCCATATGAGCCAGACATAGAGTAAGTGGGTTTAGTTTAGTAGCTTTGGCTAGACATCAGTGGCTGGTTTGAGGCTGGAAACTGCTCTCCAGATCCCCATCTGTCCAGCTAACGTTGATCCAGGGGAGATATGTCCTTGGAGTCGCCCCCTTGGCCAGGGGTACAGCTCACTGTGGGCTAGGTTTCATTGGGCAGTGGACCCACTTCACCAATAGCATGCCAGGTTGCACTTTCCTATGGCTAGCTGTGAGTGGGCGGCCGCCGGGCACAGTGGCACCCTGTGGCCAAACTGGCAACTTCCCCTCTCTCTCCTCTCCCTTTTGGACGGAGGTGTAATAGATGGCACGGTCACGTCCATTACCTCATCCTGCTGTTTTCAGGTCGGGAAAGCATAGAATCATACCCTTGCTTTATTGTTGATTATTTATGTGTTAGTGTTAATATGCAGATATTATATCCTATAGAGAAATCACTTTTCTCTTCATATTAACTACTTACATTGAATAGAGAACGTAGTGGGGCTTTGTATCCGCCTTTCAGTTTTAGCCGTGGTGTGTTGGAATGTGTCTCCCCTCTCTCTCTCTCTCTCTCTCTCTCTCTCTCTCTCTGTGTTTGTCTGTCTGTGTGTGTGTGCGGCTGGGTTATTAAAAGCTGTCCTGTGCAACTGAGAAGGAGTGATGGGAGCTGTGATCTCAGCTCATTAAGTGAACCCTCCAGTCTGAGAGCTAACCTGTCATCAGCCACGCTAGCACTCCCGGCACCGCCGCTTCTCGCTTTAATTAATATTTACCTTTCCTAGAGGATCTGCGTTCTCCCCTTCTCAATGATCCCACATTGTGTTAACACCTCAGAAAACAACATCGAAGCTTTAGGAAAGTGTCAGGTTGTGGAGCACTCTTTAATGGGGAGGAGGAAACATTTAAGCCGTGGAGAAGCACCGAATCCGACATTTCGAGATTTGATTTGACGAGAGTCTACCGGTCTGTTGAACTGCGTTGAGATTTGACTTCTAAAACATTTAAGGTCCCTGCCTCCTGTGTTTTGACAGTGTAGAAGTTGAGAAAACAGAAGCCTGCGCACTGCTCTTTAGGCCTTCGCCAGAGCAGTGTAGAAGTTGAAAGCGGGAAATATATACTGTATATTCTTTATCCAGAACTGTAGGGATAAGGTTTGTTCTTCTCTCTAATGCAGTTTCCCTTTATGCCCAGGTAATGCTGTGCCAAGTTCAAACAGCATGGAGTCACAAAGCAGAGTATTGTTCTTTTCACGCCAGTGTAATGCTCTTGACTGGGGAAACCTCATTTCATCTCCTTTAGCAGAGCCTCTCCTCTGTTGATGGATTGGCCAAATAGAATACTGAGCTGACATGCCCGTTTAGGCTGCTGTATTGTTTAAAAAGCAACCCTGAGAAAACATCTACAGCATACATACGTTTGCTTTGTAGTTAATTTTGTCAATACACCACGGGTGAATCAGTGTGCTGTTGTTTGTTATTGCACACAACGTAACCTGAATCCGACAAGGCGGTTCATTCAAGGTAGTTCAACTGACAGTCCATTGTAGGCTGTCTACATTGTTCAGGTCGTGCTGAGTTGGTTGCATACTGTGAAACACGCCTGCCCTCTATTTGTGAAATCCGCTGACGATGCAGTGTCATCTCTGACTGCTGGCTGTGAAAAGAGACGCCAAACAAAAAGGCAAACCGAAACAGGAAGCTGAGAAAATGAACAGCAGTGACTTCCTGCTCTGGCAACCCGCAGGTTTGTTCACTGGTGGTGCCATTGCTGCCGCTAATCAAAGGCGGGGCCAGGAAAGTGGGAAAAAAAACAAAGATTGACACAGACGATACAGCACTTGACAAACGGCCTCATTGCGTTTGTTCAGGGAAATTAAACACTCTGGACTTTTTTCACCTGCTCAGGCAAGCAGCCGCACATATGGCCCGCAAGTTAAAAATAAAGACAATGCGCATACATTACCATACATAATGCAGAACGACCCCCATTTAATATGCAAATTCCCTGAAATATTACTGAACACCTTCTGTTCTGAGCGAATACATTTGAATTTGCAATTAGAATTATCTTGTATAATTAATGAAAAGCGTCAATTTTTGGCTGCTTACTAATTTGATTAAACATGTTGATGGGGCATTTAGGGAGCCAGCCAATTGGAAGCGAAGCTGGACTAGAACTAGGAAACTAACCAAAATGTGGTCCAGTTCCCATATGACCTTCCTGACCCCGATAGGTTGTACTTAAGTTGCAGTCAGCTTGTGCGCACTGGTGGCAGCACTGGGATACACAGACCTTAATTAGCCAGGAGGAATGTGACCCGGCCGCTTGTCCGGAATGGCAAAGAACAAATTGTCTCAATCGCTCTGTGGCTTCGCCTACAAATCAGGGAGTGTGTGTGTGTGTGTGTGTGTGTGTGTGTACACTTGCCATGTCTGTTCCTATAGCTCTTTATCTCAGCAGAGCTCCTTAGAGAGTGGAGGCATCTTAAAACACAAAGACAAACTGAAAACAGGTAGATCTTAGCTCGTTCTATAAAGCTCAAGATGACTGTTGCAGTTTCCTATCTCATTAATCTTTAATTAAAATTGTGTCCATATATGTTTCACATCTTTTACACATTACAGCTATTGTACCATTTACTGATAAATCATCTTTGTTGCAGTAGCCTGTTCTGGTTTGTCAGATTATTAGTCATGTTTATCCCCCTAAGATATTTCCAGATAAATCCTATGGGCTTTATTTTCTAAAGGCTATTCTTTGTGTGCACCTCTTGCACACCAATACAATCTAATGCCCAAACTAATCTACTCAAGAATAATTTCTTCACAGTCCAATCAAATCTACTCCCATAAAAAAAGGTTTTCATTGATTAACAATAATGAATAATTCTAGGCGTATGTTTTTACAGTGCATTAAATACTTTCATTAAATTATGTTATTTTTATGGAAATGGTATCTAGGCATTTAAGTTATTCAGTTATTGAGTGAGATTGTGACTGTTTCAGGGTAGTATTTTTCCCATAAATCTTACACTGGACACTATATTGTCATACGTATCTTCTCTGACGTGCCATGTGCATGGAATGGACACTGAAGCGCGCCAGAGCAGAATTCCATTGCATGGCAGCGTAATGGCAGAACTGCGGCCAGCCAAAAGGGGGGGTCCTCCGAGAACACGACTAAGCCCTAGTCATGGCAGGGGAGATGCCAGCTGATTAGGCACCATCCTAACCACCCTAAAACGCCAAACCACTTCACAAAAATCCCCAATCAGGCAAATCGGATGAAGACATAAGCTTGTTCCCAGGGAATTGGTATTCTATTTGTTGTCTTTAACACACACACACACACACACACACACACACACACACACACACACACACACACACACACACACACACACACACACACAGTCTTGTATAACTGACCTTGAGGGGACACACAATTCAGTCCCATTCAAAATCCTATTTTCCATAACGCCTAACCCTAAGCCTAACGCTAAACCGTACCCTAACACTAATACTAACCTTAACCCTAAACCCCCTAGAAATAGCATTTGACCTATTGGGACCAACAAAATGTCCCCAGTTGGTCAAATTTCTGTTTGTTTACTATTCTTGTGGGGACTTCTGGTCACCTCAAGTATAGTTAAACACGTCCACACAGTCTTCACACACACACACACACACACGCACACACACACACACACACACACACACACACACACACACACACACACACACACACACACACACACACACACACACACACACCTCTTGACTCCCTTTTGAAGGGTTGGAGTGGAGAGTAAATGTGAAATGCAGAGAGGGAGCACACCCAGCAGCTGTTGCTGAGATAATGCTTTTGTCACGGAGGTATTTGGCCGTGGCTGTGTGTGATTGAGGGTATGTTGCTGTTTTTGTAAAAGAGCTGTGTACAAGTGACCCGTGTGTCTTGAGCGTTGTGTGTGTGTGTGTGCATTGTGGTCTTGGCCACATATGCATGATCAGTGAACATATGGAGCTATATGTTGACGTGTGTGCAAAGCATTTTTCATTCGTGAGTCTGGCGAATGTGTTAATGTTAGTGAGCACATTTCTGAGTTTTTATGTGTGCCTTTACTGTGTGTGTATGCGTGTGTGTGTGTTTTGAGTTTGTGCCTGCATGCCTGTGTGTGCCTGGGATAGATCCAGGCTGTGCACCTGCACTGCTCTCAGGGCTTCGTTTCCCTCTCCACTCCCCTGTGGCATACAGCCATACTGGAATATCTGCTGTATCCCAACAGCTATGTATCAATTACTCCTCACTTGTCACCCACTTATGAATATTTATGATATTTGTAATAAAGTGCCTCTTCTAACTTGGTCTTTGTTTCTTGCGCCCCATTGATTGACACCTGTTTGTTTTAGTGTGTGTGTGTGTGTGTGTGTGTGTGTGTGTGTGTGTGTGTGTGTGCAATTTTTCTTTAGGGACAAAACCCACTGCAAATAGCAAATATATATATATATATATATTTTTTAAAATCATCTTTTCACCTCTTCTTCATCATTCATATATTTGAGTATATTAAAAAAAAAATATGAATGACAATTTCATACACAGGAAATGTGTGTGAGATGCATATTTCAATGCTCCAGGAAGCGGTTACAGTAAGATACTGTGTGTCCACATCATCACTCTGGAGAGAGACTTAATTCCTCTCTGGCACTTTGGCATCTGGATGCTATTAGCCGTGAATGATTTCATGAGTAATCCACTTACACTGACTGGAAATATGAAAAGATAAATGTTGACTTCAATCCTGCACTCTGGACAATAAAGGAAGTAACGTTCCTCGCTGATGAAAGCAGCCTATTGTTTTTGAAATGAAAAATAAAAGTTAAACTCGGCATAAATTAAAATTCAATAGATTATTTGATGTTTCATTACTGTGGTGCTGAGGCCTCTTTGGGTGGTATGGTTAGAGTATAGAGATGATCTGTTTCCCTTTCCCTGACTCATCTGCAGTCTATTGTCCCACACTGGGAGTGGAACTCTCCAGTGTAGATCAGGGGCAGGTAGGATGGATTTCACTGATACTCCTAGCAGACAGATCTTTTGGGGACCTCTTTTTCACAGGCTTAAACAAAACAGAGAAAAAAACATGTCTTCAACTGTCATTTTTTCACTAATAGATTTTACTTGTATTATTTATTTCCTTAGGAATGTTTTTTCAAACTTTGTGTTCACAGGTTCTGCTTAACATTAGTGCTAAGGCTAGTTCAATTGAATCTGGACCATAGTCACCAGACCCATTTCACTTAAGGACAGATTCAGAAACTCACATACTTTGCTCTCAAAACCTGAGCCAAAAGGTATCGAAACTATAATCACCCATTTCTCTCTACTTATCCAAGCAGCAGCAAACATAATGTGTTCAGAAAGCTAAATCTGCTTGGTGAGACTGGGAGGAGGGAGTGTTTTTCAAGTCCCCTTAGCAGTGTCCAGGGCCAGGCCAAGGTCCAGGCAGATGGTGTGATGGAGTTCACCTTGTCCATGACCACGTCCCTCCCAAAGCAGCTGAGAGAAGTCCTGGGCCAAACAGATGGAGAATATCACTGGGCTTTCACTCTCTGTGATTTAAAAACCTACGTCTGGAAATGAGAGAGCCCCAGTTGGAAGAGGAGCACAACACAACATCAAATGTTTTTCTTCTCTACCCAAGCCCTGCCACTCTTTGTTCTAATTAGGTGTAACTTGGTTCTACATTGACGCCCGGCAGAAATGTCCTCCCCCTTTTATTTGGGCTCCAGTCGTGTTTGATTAAACTTACCGTTCGAGATGTTCTAACATGGTTAGGTTCTCCACCGACTTCAAAGGCGGGACTAAATTACATTTACTTTGTAACGGTTGCGTCATTATGCTTCTTCTATGAACATAACACCGGCTGTATGTCTGTTTGTTCCTCCCTCCTTCTTTGTCTTATTTCCTCTTCAGCACACAAAGAGTACAAACAAACAGAACAACCAGGAGGCTGCCATGTTTTTCCCTAGTCAGGTGACAGGGGAGGAAGTCTCTCTGTTGTCGATGAGAGGCACACTCAGCATGTTCTGTCTCCATTCACAAACAATTGAAGGGGCCAGCGCTTAAAGAGGTGAAAGTGGCATGAGCGATATTATAATGAAACGCTTGAGAGGCAACCCCCAGGCCGTTTATTCAAATGGGCGAGTTATTTTTAATTTTGGTTCAATAAAGCAAGACGCTCACCCATCTCTGCCCAGATACTTAATTAAATACTTGACGCCGTATATTTGTTTTATGATGCCAGGCCTCGTTTGGAATAGTACTAGCCATAAAGAGAAACATTTGTCTGACAGACAAAGTGAGGGATAAATCACTCTTCCCCTGAAGAACAGTTTTGAAATAATAAAAAAAAACCTGTTTTCTGGTGTGAGAGAAATTACTTAGTAGGGTCCATTTCTTGGACCATTATAATTGCATAATTTTTCTGAGACAATATACAGTACACTACTAGGTTTCTGTGGTAAAGATGTATCTAGTGTTATTACAATAAAAACATATCTGGCAACTGTGGCTGAAAAAAAATATTTTCATTATTTTCCCACTTTTTGTTATTTGGGTGTTCTGTGGTTACATTACTCTCCTATACAGGAAGTTCATATACAATACATTCGTGTTCAGGCCTGCTTAATGACTGGACATGCATTCAGTCCCTTCTTCCAGTTACAATCTGCAGTACAGTATATACTGTAACAATATGGTTTAGATCATTCTTTACAGTATTTCCCCTTGTATATCTCCTCCCTCTCCTCCAAGTAAGATGTCTCCCTGTAGACGTTTCCATGGCTCTGGCTGTGCTTGGTGTCTGCCTTACATCCTCATATTTCTCACACTGTCTCCCAGTCTGCAGGGTCTAAACTGGTGGCATCTGCTAGTCCATCTCTCCCTCTGTTTACCAATATGCTCCCAATCTGTCCATAGGGCCCTCATTGACTGAAATATATGGCTTAATCTCAAGTATACAGTGAATCTCCATCTCCCTTGGCTTTAGCATGCTACAGCAGTGGATTAGACCTGATTGATTCTACCTTACACTGAGTATGCAGTATGTACTGGTAGGCTACTGTTTGCACCTTAATTGGTGAATGACAGGCATGATTTCGTGAAAAATCTGTCCTTTCTCTAGAAATGATTGGAGTCATCAGATAGATAGATAGATAGATAGATAGATTTCTTCAGGTGTATAGTGTTCAGGTCTTTGCTACTCGAGTGTGTGTGTTTGTGTGTGTGTTACCCCTCTACAAACATACTCCTCTGCTCCCTCTGTCTACCTCGACAGCATGCCTGCTCTGGCGCTAGGCCCGAGGCCCACTCTGCATTAAAAAGCCTGCAGGCCTCGGTGTGAAAAATGGGGCCATTTGTGCTTGTTTGTAAGTCCTGTCAAGAAGCAGCACCTCTGGCCCGGCCGGTTAACAAATTGGATGTTTAATCTGGTGACATTCCTATCTGGGCCAAGGGCTAATGTATGTGTCTAAGAATAACCTGGGCGGCAGGCGTGATAGATGGTAGCCTATTATAGGCGGTATTTAAATCTGAGAGGACAATTCCTCCGTCGCCACCAACTGACAGCTTGATTTCAGCGCTGGGGGCCTGGATGGAGCTGTCAATCAACGCGTCAGGGAGGGATCTTCTTTTTTCACCCTCCGCCTGCATTCGGTGTACATGTTGTTGGACAGCCCGTCCTCTCTCTCGCCTAGACGGTGATTGTAGAGATGTGAGGGAAGAGAGGCTAGCTGGTAGCCACAGGTCTGTGTCTTTGACCAACCGACATAGGTGAATGTGCTTGTGTTTGACTCTCTGATGCCTGGTAAATGGACTTCTCCTACCTCCTAGGCACTTAGATATAAGATATAAGCATTATCGTGAAAGTTCCACCCAGCCTATCCTATTGCAAGGACCTATAGTATGAAATCGCCTTTAGCCTCCGACTGTAGAATAATAATATTTCTAGACAGAAAGATGTTTCCAGACAGAAGCCTCATCTGTCTTGACACTGATGTTAACTCATGTCAAAGGAAAAAATACAACATTTTGCATCAGACTTACTCAAAGAGACTCAATTGATGCACCAACCATCCTGTTTCAAGCTGTCACTGGACCTAGTCAAGTTAATGATTCAATGAATTATTCAACGCCACATCTATGAAAGATATAGAGCTGCTTCCTCATTCAGCTCGATGCATCGCTGTTCAGGGCTTTACCTCTCGTTGTGGTGATTCTCCCCCTGCTGTGGAACGTATTATGGTATGTGTGTGTGTGTTTGTCTGGGTGTTTGTCTTTTGTGTGTGTGTGTGTGTGTGTAGCCTATGCATGCATGCATGCTTGTGTGTTTACCCTCCTCCTGCTGTTTTTCTCATCACAGTGTGTGTGTGTGTGTGTGAGAGAGAGAGAGAGAGAGAGAGAGAGAGAGAGAGAGAGAGAGAGAGAGAGAGAGAGAGAGAGAGAGAGAGAGAGAGAGAGAGAGAGAGAGAGAGAGAGAGAGAGAGAGAGAGAGAGAGAGTCCACCTGCTGTTTCACTCTTGCTGAATCCCTCAGTGTGAGCTCTCAGCCTCTGCTTTTGGTGCACAGCGTTTCTTGTGGTTCTATATCTGACGCTCCCAATACACATCCCGACCACATCTGTTCACCGTTCCCCGCTTCAGGGTTTTACCCTAACTCCAAAAAACCTCAGAGATAACGACATGTCTCTTCTACCGTTTCAAACTTTCCAAACAGTACTGAGGTTGAAAGGTCTTCTATCTAATGTAATTACACTCATATGTGTTATCCAAAACTCGCCACAATTGGAGAAAAAATAAACATTGAATAATTGTTTATTATCAAGAATGTTGTTTCTGAACAAACCATGGTCTTTCTGGTTCGTGATTTGACTATGTGTTTCTCGACACAGGAAGCAAAAGACAGATTTTTGCAGCTTGCTACAATTTCTAATGCATGCCAGGGCCATGAGGTCACAGCAAGTCACATATTTTATTTTCTCTCGTTAGAGCATTATGTCGTGGAGTGATTTTGATTGGAGAGATAAATATGTTCTTTGCCATGGCAACGGGGCCAAAACACAGCTGAGGAGGGACCAGAGGAAACCTGAGTGCAGCGGAGAAGAGTGTGTGTGTGCGTGTGTGTGTTTATATGTGTGTGTGTGTGTATGTCTGCCCTAAATGTGTGTGTGTGTGCGTGTGTGTGTGCCTTAAATGTGGATGTGTGTGTGTGTGTGTGAAAGGTGGGTTAAGTACAAACAGACAGGAGGTTGTGGAGGAACACTGGTTCACTTGGCCAAACAAACAAACTCCATTCTCTCTGGGCTCCAAAGCAGTTTCTCACATCCACCCTTAGAATAGAGCCAGCCACGCTTCCTGCATGAAATAATGATGGGATATTCTGTTTGTATCTGTGCTCAAGGAATTCTGCATGTGTTTTTCATATGGTAGATTTCACAAAAAATTAGATTTTGTTGAACACACCTTGACATTTTTCACAATTTCCTCTAGCTGATATAACACTGTAACAAAGCTTGCATTCACAAGACTGCTTTATTTTAAAGGATCATGTTGACTTAGCATAATAAAATAAATATAGATATATTATAGGCAGATATTATATCTGATCTAATTATTTATTTATCTCTTATACAGTAGCAGAGTTGTTGTATGCTTTAGTGGAAATGGCCAGCTAACAATTAACCAGGTTCAGACAAAGTCATCATCTCAAAAATGTTCAGACAAAGTCATCATCTCAAAAATGTTCAGCAGCAATAGATTTTATGTCATGTCATTTTTTAGGTTGAAAGGTGAGGTAAAATCCTGGTGCTGGTTTCAATTGCGATCAATTAAAATCGATTTGATTCGGATATTTAATGCCATCTGTCTGTCTTGATGAATCCTCCTCTCGTACTCTGTTGATTTCCAGGCAGAGAGACAGCCTTCCTTAATATGTCGGAAGTGAAACAAACCCTTATAAAATGCATAATGTGTCCACTCAATATTTTAGAAGTAGCAAATGAATTGTGCAAGACACTCTTAGCAGAATCAACTGCTTTTGTGTCTCAGGCAAAGTTCGGGGAATAAGGGACCAGAGTCATAATGCGTTGTTAAGACAATAGACAGTTGAGCGTGAGCATGTATGTGTTAGAGAGAGAGAGAGAGAGAGAGAGAGAGAGAGAGATTGTTTTAGTGCCTTATCAAATATTTAGTTTGATTGTACATGGTCCTGTAATTGCCATCTTGGCTACTGAATTATTGATGGCATGTAGCAGAGCCGAGGAGGATCCTAGTCTTGGAGCGTTGTCAGAAGGGGGGTCACACACACATACACACACTGAGCCATATTGTTAACTCCATCCGTTTCATACCCTAATTAGCTATACATGAGCTTCCTCAGAATGTGTCAGTAATTATTTGAAGAGGGCATTTGTTTTCAACACAGTAGAGTCAATATTAGATACTGTAATAAGACTGTGTGGAATATAGTTCCTTCTGACGTTGGGGAACATTTTCCTTGAATTTAGCAGAACAACAATAACTATTGTGATTGTGAAACAATTAGCGACAATGCTAATGCCATTTCAGTGTCACTGGGCAGACTGTAGATCTTTATATCTAACCCAAGTGTTTGATTAGAACTTATCTCAGTTATACTGTAAAGCAATTCAGCAGTATGTAATCTCTCAGTTGATTTCAGCCTTAGTTTTGAAATTGGAGAAGTCAACCTCAAAGAATCTGAGGCGCTATCTCATTGCCTCCTGGTGCTGTTCATCTAAGAGTAAACGCCACCGCCTGGTTCTGTCTTTTCATAGAAGGCATCAAACACGCAAAGCAAATGGTGGGTCAGAATTGGAAACTTGGCAGCTTTTAAAAATACCCCTGCTGAAATATTGATTTCTTATTTTTCTTGCCTAACGTAATAAATGAGAGACTGGGAATGGTGAAGGTGTGATTGTGAATGTGTGTGTTTGTGTCTGTGTGTATGCGCCTTGTATGGAGTCAGGAGGGCCTTGTAACTTGAGCCAGACATAATTGCTTCAGTAATAGTGCTGTGGGTGTGGTCCCAGGATGACATCATCTAGAGTGGACTTCAGCTTACATCCTCTGTAATGAAAATGATGCTGAAGTCAGACACTTATTCCCTGCTCAGCCTGATTCAGCTTTAGTGTATATATTATGTAGCTAATATCTCAAGCTTTATTCCTTTGAAACAATACACAACAGCTTTCATCAAGCATTTCAATGCTTTTGAAGCACTAGTTTTTGTAAAACAAGTGATTTCCTATAGGGTCTCTTAGGTGCCACAGGTCCTTGTTCTTTGTTTAATGTATTTTCCCCCTTCCTGGCCTACTGCCACTTTGTGCAGCTTCTGTGCCAAGGTTATTCATAATGCTATTGCATTTGGGCTAACTATATGCTGCGTCCCAATAGTCACATCTCCTTTCCCTTATGTTCATAGGCAGAAGGTATTGAAAGATAAAACCGAGATGGAGTGGTACAGATGTAGGATCTTCATTTGATCACTCTTTTGTTGCTGAGAATTTTCCTGAACAGCAGCAAATGCACATATGTGGTAAATTTGAGTTTTAAAAAGGTTGTAATTTCCAAATTTCTGACTTTATTTGCCCTAACGAAAAATGTATCAACCCCTACAAAAATGTCCATTAACTATAATTCACATAATAATTCACATTTCCTGTTACTGCAGGATTATTTTCCTGCTGTAGAAAAGTGGCTCAAATTAAGATCCTACATCTGTAGACCCATCCAGTCCTTCCACCTATCAGCGGTCACAAAGGAAAGGAGACAAGGACACAAGGAGACAAGGAAAGGACGCCTTGAGATGAATGGGGACTTAAACGGAGGAATGACAGAGGAAAGGACTAGGTTAGCCCAGCAGGACTATAGCAGCAGTACCTTAGAGGCAGGCAGGCCCACACACTGCCTTGTAATTGATTGTAGGGCAGCGTAGTGAGGTGACGGCTTACAACAGAGACGTCGACTCTCTCATCTTTACCTACTTTTTAAGAGCAGAAGAGAGACGGTGGGAAAATGAGCCTGGAACTAATAACGGAGCCCTGGCTGTAGATGGACATTCATTATTTATGGTGTTTTAAAACGTTTTCAATAGGGAGGGAGGAAGGGAGAAGTTACTCTCTGGCTTTACTCCCTCAGGGATGGATCGAAATGTACAAAATCGTTACTTCTGGGATGGATCGAAATGTACAAAATCGTTAGGATGTTTTTTAATCTAGTCCAGGGGAGGGTCATGTAATTTGTAATTGATGACATTTCTATATTTCTCTGTGTTTTAGAATGAGTTGCTTATTGGGCTATATATCGACGTGTGCCCAATGTCAAGTACGCACCCAGCACATTGGTCTCAATCAAATTATCCACAGCCTACAGGCTACGAAGTGCATGCTCGGAGGAGCACAGAGCAAAGTTATATTTTTAAGATAGCTGGGATGGTGTAAATAAAACTAGGCTGCATTACACAACGCAGTGGATATTCTAACCCTGAGCCCGGCCTGCTCTGCTCTTGCTGATCAAAAACCTTTTTGTGTGCTGCCTAACCAATGGCTGTGCTGTGTAGGCCTACGGTGGTAGCTCAGGAGGAGAGTCAAAGGCTTGTTTATTAGGCCTTCCCTAAAGCCTATGTTCTGTTCAGTTTGAGGAGGAGAGCGCGAAGATTAGAAGGGATAGCTTGCTACTACTATAATTTATTTTAATAAAAAGTTTCTTGCCCGTGATGTATTTATCAGAGTTATTGACCTCACAATAAGCCAGATGCGAGTAACTTACATTGTGGTGCTGAAACTTGAAGCAGGTAGGTTGGCAGGTAGCCTAGTGGTTAGAGGGTTGGGCCAGTAACTGAAAGGTCGCTGGTTCAAATACCTGAGCCGTTCTTGAGCAAGGCACTAAACCCTAATTTGCTCCAGGGGCTGACCCTGTAGGTAGGCCATCATTGTAAATAAGATTTTGTTCTTAACTGACTTGCCTAGTTAAATAAAGGTTAAATAAAATAAAAGCCGTGGCACAATCAATCAGAAATCTAAATGGACCGCTCATTGTGCTGAAATTAGGCAAATTCAAGTAGTCAAAATTAATTTGCCAAATCAACCGTCTTCATTTTAGTTAGACACAAAGCCCTCTTATTGTTAGTAGTCTATTTCTTACTATTTAAAAAATAAGAGGTAGGCCTTCCTGTTTGACAGACAAAATTAGGCTATAGGCTGCTATATCCATAGATTTGTTGGTCAATTGTTCCACCCACCATGCACTCTTTATATAGCCTACCTCCATGTCAGTGAAGAGCTGTCAAGTTAAAACCAAGACTCGAATTGAAGGGGTATGACAGGGTATGCCGTAGGCCTACATTTTATTCAAGAAAATGGCAAAAAGAACAGGCCTACCCCTTGTTAGCTTAAGATTTTGAGGAAAATTTAACAGATCCGATTGTGACCCACCACCTCGGTTCGGTCCTATGTAGCAAAATTAGACTTTTTTAAATATTTTTTTTTACATTGGATCAAAGTAGAGAAAATTGTATATCCTCTAAAGGATCATGTCCCGCCCTCGGGACGCTTGCGCTAACGTGTGCTAATGTGATTAGCATGACGTTGTAAATAACAAGAACGTTTCCCAGGACATAGACATATCTTATATGGCCAGAAAGCTTAAATTCTTGTTAATATAACTGCACTGACCAATTTACAGTAGCTATTACAGTGAAAGAAGACCATGATATTGTTTGAGGAGAGTACACAATTTTGTGTTTAAAAATGTATCAATAAACCAATTGGCAGATTTGGGCAGACTTGAAACAACATTTTGAACAGTAATGCAATGGTTCATTGAATATGTCTAAAACTTTGCACATACACATACACTATAAAATAACAATAACGAGGCTATATACAAGGAGTACTGGTACCGAGTCAATGTACAGGGGTACGAGGTAGTTGAGGTAATATGTACATGTAGGTAGGGGTAAAAGTGACTAAGCAATCAGGATAGATAATAAACAGAGTAGCAGCAGCGTATGTGAAAGTGTGTCTATGTGTGAGTGTGTGTATGGCATCAGTATGCATGTGTGTGTGTTTGTAGTATGTGTGAGTGTGTGGGTAGAGTCCAGTGAGTGTGCGTAGAGCCAGCGCAAGAATGTCAGTGCAAAGAAAATCAATAACTGGGTCAATGAATATAGTCCGGGGTAGCCATTTGATTAACTGTTCAGCAGTCTTATGACTTGAGGGTAGAAGCTGTTCGGGAGCCTTTTGGTCCCAGACTTGGCGCTCCGGTAGAGAAGAGTCTACTGGTTCAGGGAGAGGTTGAAAATGTCAGTAAAGAGACACTTGCCAGCTGAGTACGTGTCCTGGTAATCCATCTGGCCCTGCAGCCTTGTGAATGTTAACCTGCTTAAAGGTCTTACTCACATTGGCTATGGAGAGTGTGATCACACAGTCATCCAGAACAGGTGGTGCTCTCATGCATGGTTCAGTGTTGCTTGCCTCAAAGCGAGCATAGAAGGTATTTAGCTCGTCTGGTAGGCTCACGTCACCGGACAGCTCGCGGCTGGGTTTCCCTTTGTAATCCGTGATCGTTTGCAAGCCCTGGCACATCCGATTAGCATCAGAGCCGGTGTTGTAGGATTCGATCTTGGTCCTGTATTGACTCTTTGCCTGTTTGATGGTTTGTCGGAAGGCATAGCGGGTTTTCTTATTAGCGCCCAGATTAGTGTCCCGCTCCTTGAAAGCGGCAGCTCTAGCCTTTAGCTCAGTGCAGATGTTGCCTGTAATCCATGGCTTCTGTTATACCATAGTATAACATATTATGGAATATTTGAAGTTAAATATATGGAAAAACATGGTAAAAATGTTGATGGGCTCCAGTGCTGAGCGGTGCAGCTCCCAAAAGCCTGAGAGTCATTTTCTCCCACTAACTCTAGTCTCTCCTGATGTGATAATGATGTTTCACCATCATATGTCTCATATAAACTGTCATTAAAATTCTCTGCCAATTTGGAAGCTAGAACAAAATAATTGCTGCAAGTCTCAAGCATGACACTGGTTTCAAAAGGCTTTTCAATGCTCATGCTCTTAAAATAGGCCAATGGAACAGGTGTATAGTCGTTATATTTCTGACATAATGAAAACCCTGGTGGTTTATAAACAAGGGATTTACATTTCTCCAAATGTACAGAAATGTATTTCATACATTAAATCTTAGTGAAGTTATCTGTTGAGTTTTCTGATGGGATTGGGTAACCTTTTCAAGTGACAAAATAATTATGCAGCTGTGAAGTAATACAGTTTACAGCACAAGCTTAACCTGAAAACGGACCCCTTTCTCTCGCTCCCATTTCTCAAAGTTGAGATCAACATTCATCCTCCATCCTGTCATCTTCTACAAGCAGCTACTTCCCCCTTTGCTTCCAAGCTGCTATCGCAGAACCATTCCAAAGGGAACCAGACTTTGATCTGGTGCCGCTTTTCCATGAAGAGACCTGGATTCTTACATTCCTTGTCAACTCCTGCCCAGTGGCAGATGGAGGATCCGGGGCCGCTGAGACAACATCACATGCTCCCCCCTCCACAGACCTCACCCTCATCACTCCATTCCTATTTTTGTGTTTTCAAATTATTCTTTTTTTTGTCGTTTGGAAAGCTGTGGTGAATCTTAACTCTGATCTGGCTCTACCCAGGGCTTCTAGGAGGGTATGTCCCAGATTCTCGTCTTTTTTTTTGTGAGTTGGTATGCTTGCTTGGCTGAGCTCTGCTCTGGTTTAACTCCATTGGAAAAACACAGTGTGGCTGTAATATCAGCGTAGCTGGTTGGCTTACCAGGCCCTTGTCTCCAGCTGCGTTTTAATTCAATCCCTATTGATCTATAGCTCTCCTCCCAAGGACTCTGATATCATATGATTTGGGCTTGGGGATGGGTTCCCCATGTTATTGTATTCCGTTGCCATAAAGGGCATTAGTAGCCTACAGTGCACCCCAGATCAAGTTTCAGTCAATACCGGCTAAATAGAGTAGCAATTTTTTTATCTTCTTCAACGTGTCATTACAAAATGGGCATATTTCTTTACGCAACAGGACTCTTTTGAATTCACACCCCTTCTCTCTATGCTTCTCACTGTACGGCCACTCGAGATGGATTAGATACAGTACATATTTTGATTGAGCAATGAGAAAATCGCTTCGCTTACCACTGTGTGTTTTAAAGATATTGTTACTGTCTCGTTAGGGAGAAATCGATGCTCTCTTCTGACAGGGCCGCTCTACACTACAGGAGACTCCCAGCATCCTTTGCAACAAAAAAAATGGGCGGTTGCATTGGACGAGGTTATCCCTTGGTTAATGTGACATGGCTGTCTGTGACCTTGCCGGTTGTTAACTGCCCGGATTATTATTGTGATAATGTGGCAATTAAAAAGAAAGTGCTCCATCAAAATAGGGGGCTTATGGTCCAGGAGATGGACGTGCAGAGATTACATGGCAGTGGGAAATGCATTAAGACGGCAATCCATTCTTACTGTATGGCTGGGCGTCTTAGCTCCAACTACTGGGTTATTACGGCCCATCCTCATTGATATCCATTCCCAATCAATACCCCTCTGTTACCGTAAAAACAGTCAATCAACATGGGAGAAAGAATTGGACATAAAGAAGGACAAATCAAAAGCCAACCCTAATGAGGGAGAGGGAGTGTCCTTTCGTGTTTATTAGAAAAAATGAAGAACGAGATGTCCTTAGTTTGATTTTGAACACACATAGCAAATAGAAAGCATGGTTGGATTTTATTGTATTAACATTTTTTCCCACCAGCATGCATCACATGGAAAATTGCTTCATCATTCAGATGTGATTAACTGTTTTCAGTGTTTGAATGAAACCTCTGGATGAAACAGAGTTCTAATGTAGCATGTATGTTTTTTTCCTATTGTGTTTACAGATTCTTCCTGAAGTTCTTCCTCAAGTGCAATCAGAATTGTTTGAAAAATGCAGGGAACCCACGAGACATGAGAAGGTTTCAGGTAAGGCCACGTTTATTTTTAAACCTGTCACGTTAGTTCCACACAACATAAGCTTTCTCATTTTGCTCACAATGCAGGTGCATGAATTGAAAACAACAGTATATCATTCTCTGTTTATCCCACAGGTGGTGGTCTCCACTACGGTAAATGTGGATGGTCATGTCCTTGCTGTCTCTGATAACATGTTTGTCCACAACAACTCCAAACATGGCAGGAGGGCCCGACGCCTGGACCCCTCTGAAGGTACAACTACCTCACACTTACAGACAATATGACACTTTCTCTAAAACCTCAATACATCTTGGTGTCTAAAATCTTTGGCTGTGGTGAAAATAATGGTGTCCCATTTTCTTTTGCCCCACTGAACAACTGACTTTTAATTACATCATCCTCTTTATTGGACTAAATGAAACCATATCCTTATGTCTGGAAAAGGATGATGACATCCTGATTGAAGTGGGGACTTTTTTATTACCAAAGCCCTAAAAAAGAACACCCCAGCATCACATTGTAAAATCTACCTCACCCGTCGTTTGTGGTTATGACGTAACACGGTGCCATATTGTAAGAAAGAATAGTACTCTTGTTCTTACCAGCAATATTAAGATAATGTCCCCTACCTGTCTAGCGACCACACGGCCTAGCAGCTGGCTAGGCACAGTGGAAAAAGTTTAAACTCATCACTTTGAACTTACTTCTCTAAGTTTCTGAGTTGAAAAACGACAAGAGCATTGCGATACACTGGATAAAGAGTACTTAGACATTCACAGACACACTGTGAGAGAGTCCCATGGTTGGTCACCGCTGACAGCACCAGTGCAATACAGTGCCATTGTGTGACTGGAGTCAGAGCTCCATTGTCTCCCTATGCAGACTCGAGAAGGCTATCACTGAAGTCAAGGCCCCACTGAGGGAATCTCACCGTCTTTCATCTCAGCCAGATTGGGATGTTTTCAGAGGCGATAAAGCCAACATCTGCTCCTGTCTTTGTTCCATCCCCCCCCCCCCCCCCCCGACAAATGCACAAAGTTTCCACAGTCTGTTTCACAACATTGTGTTTTATTCATTTGTGAGAGTCCCCCGGTTTGACTGTGTTTTTACTGCTGTGACAGAGGGACATGTATAACGATGACAGTAGACTTCCAGGGAACAACACCCTCAAAAAACTGTTAAACGGTGTGAGAGACTCTTTCATACAGTATCCCATTGGAGGAAGCCCATTGCGTTCATTTATAATCTACTGGCTTCAATTGCCATTCAATCCTTAAAAGTCTGTTTCCCATGCCTCCTCTTTTGGGACATCATAGACGGCAGAACCGTATGCAATTAGAAATCTGTTTGGGAAAAAAAAACACACCAATTGTATGTAATTTGTTAATGCTATCCTTGAATTATATCAGTCATATTGCAACCTGAGAGTGACTTAACGTTACTCTGAGCATATAATGAGTTATTAAACTAATGAGTTATGTGATGTCAATTCTTTTGTCAATTTTTTTTAATTTAACGGTCCTGATAAGTAGAAGTCATACCCGTTCCACTGTCTGTGTTTCCGAAGCAGCTACGCCCTGCATCAAAGCCATCAGCCCGAGTGAGGGGTGGACGACCGGAGGAGCCACTGTCATCATCATCGGAGACAACTTCTTTGACGGACTGCAGGTGGTCTTCGGCACTATGCTGGTCTGGAGTGAGGTGTGTCCAGACACACGCACGGGCATACACATACACACACACACACACAAACTCAGAGTAAGGCGCGGTGCATAAGGCAGGGCATAAAATATTGAAATATGTCCAGGGTGCTTCAGAGATGACAGGGGCTGCCTCAGTGCTATACCTGGCTCCCTCTGTTAGTCAGGCAGATGCCCCCACACCACAGAGAATCTATCTGAAACACATACACACATAGAATTAACTGTCAATCTCACTGCTTTGATCAGTGTGTATTCGGTTGGGTTTACCATGCTCCATCATTTGTCCATATGTACTGACTGAACTGGAAGTTGCTTATTGTCTTCTAAATAACTTTAATAATTATAAAATGTGGATTTGCTAGACAGAGTTGTGGATGATGCTGTGAATGCACCTTTGACATCAAACTAAGACTAAGTACGTTCATTGTATAGTAAGAAATGACAAGTCGTGTAAATAGACCCTACCTCCCACAGTGCACTGCTCTAAGCGTTAAACGAGTGTGTGTGTGTGTTGATGTGTTCCAGCTAATCACGCCCCACGCCATCCGGGTCCAGACACCCCCTCGCCACATCCCAGGGGTCGTGGAGGTCACGCTCTCCTACAAATCCAAGCAGTTCTGCAAAGGGGCGCCAGGACGCTTTGTCTACACTGGTAAGATCACTGTTCCTTTCTTTGTCCTTTTCCTCCTCCCATTGTTTCATCTGTTTTATCCTCTCTCTATGTTTTACCCTCTCTGCTTCCCCCTCACCTCCCCTTTAAAGCACTTTGGTATCACTTTATCTGAAGGTCTGTTTTATTAATATTAGTACATAGTTTAACCATTACATTGAGTAAACAAAATGGGCATAGGGACTCACCACATCTTCCTATAGGGTTTATTGTTCTCCATACTGTATATTACCATACATATAGTGGTGGCTACATTTCCTGTCCTCCTCTGTCCTTTGAAGGTGGTAAACACTTTTTGAGTCCTACCCTTCTTTTTGCTGGAGCTTTTCCCCAGGTTATCCTTCAAGCCTTTGTCTGATGTCCAGACTTTTATGCCGGTGTGTGACTGCCACCAGAATGGAGTATCGCTCCCTTAAATCAGTGCTTTACTATTACCGATTATTCCATCGGAATATCCAGATGCCATTCAAAGTAGCAGAAAGGTCAGATGGATGGCTGTTTAGCGTGATAAGTAAATGTCACTGTGTTGCCGGTGAAAGAGGGGACTGTGTTAAGGCTTTCTGTTAAGCATAAGTTTATCGCTGTAGCCTTCTCCCCTCTTTGTTCAAAGCACTGCTTAGTTCCCACGCAAGTGTGAGCAGAGCAAATAGACAACTTCACAATGGGCCGTCCAACCCAGCTTACGATTCCTTTTGCAATGCTAATACCTGATTCCGTTTGACGATATGACTGACAACTGTTCAGTGTATTGCTTTTATGGACGTGTGTGGTGAACAGAGTGCTCTTGTTATCTCGTTCTGTACTTATTTTAGGCATTGGGAGGGGTTCTCTAGAGCAAAGAAACGTGTTGTGAATCCCTGGAAGGAGTTCTTTATGTGGTCTTCAAAACTGTGCTAGCTATATCATTACCGAAGTACCCAAATGTGGTGAGCGTTCGTATTTGAAGTCAATTAAAATGAAAACCAAAACTATTCGACTTGATTGATGGCAAATCAACAAAGTTGTATTTCCCTAATGGTAACTCCGTTCCTAACACAGACAGGTGCCTGCATCATAATATTCTAAAACAAAAAACATTTCTCATTAGTCTCTAGTTCTTCCCTCCAGATTGAGACCCATATTGTGTACACATCAACAGTTAATCTGATTTATTTACACATACATATTTCAAGATTGTCTGTGTGCATTTCTAAACTGTATTTATTGTGCCAGGAGTGTCCTCTTCATGAATGCAAAATGAGGCAAGCTTTTAAATACTAAATAGGCAAGCTTGTGTATAATTGAACAGGAAAGAGAATGCGTCCAGGCTCAATGATGTCATTTCCTCTGGGGAACTTCCAGATGCCCAAGTGAGCTCGTCTTTCAGTGCGTCCCCTCCTAAAAACGTAGCCCTCTTATCAAACAGCGTTGAATAGCACAGCAAATCAGTTGAGTTGTAGATATGACATATCAATGGTTTCAACAAATGTAAAACATTATTTTGTTTGATATCATGCCAAAAAAGAGGGAGCGTTCCACACTTTGTGTTATGACAGAAGTACGTGGCTCTAAATGTTGAATTCCTTTAAACTCAGCTGAGGGAGAAAAAAAGAGACCTAGACACGCTCCCCTCTTTCTCTTTCTCTCTCTCTTTCTTTTCTCTCCGTAGCAGAGAATGTCGTCTCCAGGCTTTGATCCTAGGCATTAGGTGTAAAACTGTTGCCATGGGCTAGAATGGCAATACAATGAAACCGAGCGAATAGAGCTCCTAGGGGCACTCCGCTGTTAAATGACACTTTCTGTGTGACTGCAGCTTATCTACAACACAGAGACATACAGGACTATGTCGACTCTGTCACTGCCTTAATATGTCTGGGTCCACACTGACTTATGAGACAGAGAGAGATTGGTCTTCTTGATATTGGAACTAAAAGAGTTGGGTCTGGTGTCTAGACAGATATTATAGGTGCTGGTTTCTCCTGTAACTAAACAGACAAACAGACAGACCAGTGGCTTCTTGTATTGTTTACCCTCCAGTCAGAATCATTCATTTGAGCCTTCTCTTGTGCAGTACTTGAAATCCATATCTCACACACATGTTATCCACATTTCTCTCTCACACATTTTATTTTATTTTAGTCATGCATCTTCCTCTGATTGCCAACTGCACATCTCCATCTTCCCATCTCTCTCCTCTTCCGCTTTCCCGTCAGCCTTCTCCTCCCTCTCTCTCTCTCTCTCCATCTCCCCCACTTTACTCTTTCTTTCCCTAGCCTCCCTCTCTGCCCCCTCTCTCCTCTACTCCCTCTCTCCCCCAGATTTCCAGTCTCTCTCAGGGGTTTTATATTCCCAGGTGCAGCTCGAGGAGGGGAGGGTGAAATTAATGAGGGGAGCCTGGAGGTATTGACTTTCCTGGGAAAACACAGCTCTCTAAAAATCAGTGGCCAAGTACTGCAATAACTCAGCACCCATCGATTCCTCTTCCCCATAGGCCACATTGATCTATGCATTACAAGCACTGAGGCTGGCAGCATGGATCCAGCAGCACCACCACCATGCCTTAACCCAACCCCACTAAATACTTGAATGATGATACAGCTACTGTTACTACCACTGCTGTTACTGGGCCACCACCACTACTACTACTACTACTACTACTACTACTACTACTATTACTACCACTACTACTACTACTACTACTACTACTACTACTACTACTACTACTACTACTACTACTACTACTACTACTACTACTACTACCATTACTACTACCATTACTACTACTACTACCATTACTACTACTACTACTACTACTACCATTACTACTACTACTACTACTACTACTACTTCTACTACTACTACTACCATTATTACTCCTACTACTATTACTACTACTACTACTAATACAATCACTACCATTACTTCTACTTCTACTACTACTACTATCTAGTACTACTACCACTACTTGTAGACATTTTACTATTTTTAATAGTGTTACTAATTCCTCTACCATAACTGATGATAATATTAATAGGAAGTGTACAACACACACGCGCTGTGTCGGATCCATTTCATGGAGTGATGCATGGTTTGAATCTGAGTTGTGACTACTATTTCACTAGCCTGGGGGGCAGCAGCCTCGGGAGGTTCTAGTGGCAAGCCCCAGCTTGTCCAAATCCCCCAAATAACAAAACACATCTGTCTAGAGGGAGAGGACGTGTGACCCAGAGGTTGGGTGTTAGAGTGAAGGGGTGTGAGAAGCCAGTCCAACCTACATAGCCTTTTATTTGGGTTAATATGACGTGTGGCAATCCAGTGCTGGTTCGGATGAGGTTATTCGGAAAAAAGAAGGCAGCCAATGGCAGAGACGGCTAGCAGGAGCTGGCGTTGGGACCTGGTTGTTGTGTGGTGTGAAAGGAGACCTGGCGCCCACTACCTCCCAGGCTAAACCCTTAAGAGGTTTCCAGCATGGGCAGTCGCAGTTTTCTCACAGGGCATATTGCCTTGGCGTCGGGCAGGGCCAGTGTTCCTATCACTTTGAGGAGAAAAACAATGGTCCACTTTGTACTGTACCCTACTTCTCTCACTCTCTCTCTCTCTCTCTCTCTCTCTCTCTCTCTCTCTCTCTCTCTCTCTCTCTCTCTCTCTCTCTCTCTCTCTCTCTCTCTCAATCTCTCTCTCTCTGTCTCTCTCTCTGTCTCTCTCTCTCTCTCTCTGTCTCTCTCTCTCTCTCTCTCTCAATCTCTCTCTCTCTCTCTCTCTCTCTCTCTCTCTCTCTCTCTCTCTCTCTCTCTCTATGTCTCTCTCTCTCTCTCTTTCACACGAGCTGGCCAGATGGAACATATTAGCGGTATGCTAAGGTCTTGTGAACATGTAACAAAGGAGGGAGTTATACCACGGCTTCGGCGCAGTGTCGAAATTTGAACCTCTGTAAAATATTTAACTTACTTGACGTGGCGTGTTGGTCCTTCCCTTCCCTGTTGGCCATCTTTTTTTGAAGTACTGTACGCCGACTAATTGACTACTGCACTTTTATTGTTTAATTACTCTCACTGTAACATATGGAGGTAATTATGCGTAAGCGCGTGTGGTGTTGACTTGCGTGCTGTATAGAAAGAAAAATGACACAACCATGTGCTAATTGTTTTCCAGATTTCCGTCTTTGTTGTACAGTAGGATCTTTACGTAGACGCAAAAAAAACATCATTTTGGGTTGTCCTCTAGGGGAGGTGACAGCAACACACCCACTCCCTTCTGTTGCCTCTCCCGTCTCCTGTGAGATCCGAGAATGACGCAACCCCTGTGATTAGATTGTGCATCCGCTTCAACGACGAGATATGTTAATCAGCTAGTGAATAATTACCTCCTTGGTGCCTTGATTAGACCGGAGTGACAAGGCTGGGAAAGTGTATGCCTCAAAGAAACACCCCCTCACACACACCTGAGAAGTTATTATTTTTGAGTCACAGCCTAAAATGCCCCCACAGAAACGCTTATTATCTGACATGAGTTCTGCTAGTCCCCCCTTACAGACGAACAGATCTCTGTCATTGATATATGAAATGTGGCATGTCTCTGTGGAAGAGAGGGGAATTCACTCAGTGGAGAACACTGTCCTGTCTAATAAAAGAGGTATCTTCCACCGGTAACTTCAAAGAATCTACAGCAAGTACAAGTGTAGTTTCATTACTTGTAGCGTTAAATGGATGTGATAAGTACTCATTGACTTGGGGCTGAATCCAGACATGCGTTATGTCCCATTGACATCTGTGTAGGATTTACAGAGACAGAATGTGGTAAACCGATAGGCCTACTTCGTTGATAAAATACAGTGCAGTATTCAGAACGCTTCCCTTTTTCCACATTTTGTTACAGCCTTATCCTAAAATGTATTAAATATTTTTTTTCCCTCATCAATCTACACACAATACCCTATAAAGACATAGCGAAAACAGGTTTTTAGAAATTTTGCAAATGTTTTACAAATTAAAAACAGAAATACCTTATTTACATAGTAAGTAAGTATTAAGACCCTTTGCTATGAGACTTGAAATTGAGCTCAGGTGCATCCTGTTTTTATTGAGCATCCAGGAGATGTTTCTACAACTTGACTGAAATCCACCTGTGGTAAATTCAATTGATTGGACATTATTTGGTAAGTCACACACCTGTCTATATAAGTTCCCACAGTTGACAGTGCTTGAGCATAAACCAAGCCATGAGGTTGGGGGAAGTGTACCAAAAAATATCTGCAGCATTGAAGGTCCACAAGAACACAGTGACCTCCATCATTCTTAAATGGAAGAAGTTTGGAACCACCAAGACTCTTCCTAGAGCTGGCCGCCCAGCCAAACTGAGCTATCGGGGGAGAAGGGCCTTGGTCAGGGAGGTGACCAAGAACCCAATGGTCACTCTTATAGAGCTCAAGGGTTCCTCTGTGGAGGTGGGAAAACCTTCCAGAAGGACAGCCATCTCTGCAGCACTCCACCAATCAGGCCTTTATGGTACGTGACATGACAGCCCGCTTGGAGTTTGCCAAAAGGCACCTAAAGGACTCTCAGACCATGAGAAACAAGATTCTCTGGTCTGATGAAAGTGTCACGTCTGGAGGAAACCTGGCACCATCCCTATGGTGAAGCATGGGGGTGGCAGCATCATGCTGTGGGGATGTTTTTTCAGCGGCTGGGACTGGGAGACTAGTCAGAATCGAGGGAAAAGATGAACAGAGCCAAGTACAGAGAGATCCTTGATGAAAACCTGCTCCAGAGCGTTCAGGACCTCAGACTGGGGCGACGGTTCACCTTTCAACAGGACAACAACCCTAAGCACACAGCTAAGACAACGACAAAGTCTCTGAATGTCCTTGAGTAATCACTACCAAAGGTGCTTTCTCGCAAAGTACTGAGTAAAGGGTCTGATTACTTATGTAAATGTGATATATCCGTTTTTATTTGTTTTATACATTTTCTAACATTTCCAAAAAACTTTGTCGTTATGGGGTATTGTGTGTAGATTGATGAGAATTTTTTTTTTTAATCCACAGAATGTGGAAAAAGTCAAGGGGTCTGAATACTTTCCGAATGCACAGTATCCATTAAAATATTATCTCTTTCCTCTGAAAGTCAGGTGTGGTCTAACCTCTTTCTTCTCTCTCTTCAAAACAATGTAGTCTAATGTGGTGTCAGACAGGGGTCACTGGAGGTCATAGGAGTCATACAGACTGCACCAGTCAGGCTAATTGTTGCCATATCACCAAAGTATTTTAGTCTTAATTAGAAGTGTGTGTTTGGTGAGGGAAGACGCCCTTTCATCTTCCCTGGTGGCTCTCCACTTTAAAGAGGCCATGTCTGTCTGGGGACAGTCTGTCAATCACAGTTTAAAGTTCATGAAAATTCTATGAGCATCGATTGCAAGGGGGCCCGGATGATTGATCAAGCCTCTTGCTTTGAATTTCTCTTTTCTATGCTCTCACTGTGATGGGATGTGTGTGTGCATGTGTGTGTGTTTGGGGGGGGGGGGAGTGGGGGGGTTACCCATAGGTCTATGTATTGAGTTTGTACAGTATGTTATATATACAGTGCAGAATATAAAGCTGATGAATTCATGTTTAGGGAAAGCAACTGTTTTTACACAGACACAGCATACTGCAGACCAAGCTAGAGACACTGCTTTGCATTGCACGTTTGTATGCATCCCAGTGTGTCGCTATGTCATCTCATTTTGAATGAGGGACAAATGAAAGAGAGAGAGAGAGAGAGAGGGATGAAAGGAGTAAACCAATAGCATAGTAGACGTGTGTAACAGGCGGCTTTAGATACTTGTCGACCGGTCAGTGTTCCCCAACCCCCAGCCGACGACACACAGCCGCACTTGACAGACTCAGATCAGGCTCACACTGTTGTGCGTCTGACAATTTCTTCCCCCAGAACAAAGGGAGGAAATGATCTGATACACACATCTGTAGGAGATGAGGGCAAACGCAGCGATGACCTGCATCAATCATAACATGAATAGAGATGATAGGGATGGAAAATTGGAGCCCATGTTGTCCTGGGATGCAAGCCGCTTCAAATCCTCTGTTCTGTCAGCCGGGCGGTGGGTATGGGATGGGGCCTTGATGGTGTATCTCATATGAAATATGGACTCCATTTGAAATGATAAGTGCAATATAGGGAAAGCCACGGAGAGCCTATGTGTTGAGTGGTAGAGCAGGATAGAGGAGATTTATGGGTTTGGGGATGATCCTCATCGGGGACATGACTGTGCTTTCAACGAGGATATCATTGGAGTGAAAGGCTTCAAGGCGAAGAAAAAAGTACATATTCCATCCATCAGCTGTATCTGGTAAATATGTAGAGAATCAGCTAGCAGCCACGTAGAAAAGTAGAAGCCACCTAAGTAGTTGGAAGGGCAGCGGTGGTGAGAAAAATTATATAGAAAATAGCTCAACATAAAAAGATGTGAACACGTAATGAGGATGTAAACATATGCTGAAGAAATTGATACATATTCTGCCAAGGCACCACTTGAGCATGCACACCCTTTATAGCTTGGGAGCCTTAGTCCCTACCACCCGTGAGACTGATAGTTAAAGAGAAGTGAGACTATGGCTACGTTCCAATAATATTAACTAGCTTCCTTTTCCCTGTCTCCTATTCTGGACCACCATATTTAAGAATATTGGCGCCTAGCCCAGCTTAACTCTACCATGTTTTCCATATTTGTTAGGTTCAAGGGTGTAGGTAAGCATCTCCTCTGATCACTTTGGTACACTGTTCTAACTCTGACTTAACCTCTTGCTCCTACTAACTGAAGTCGTTTGGGTCCTTTGGAAGGCAGCGCTGTTTGAAATAAGACAGAGAGCAACATGGGAATTGATTTTGAGGGAGCTTTAGGTAGCCTCCTCCTAAAACTCTAGAAATAGGTTAGGACATCTGGTTTGTCACATGGGTTGAAAGGTGAAACTTTGCGATCAAATGGGCCATTTTTGTTCACAAAATAAAGACTTTGCTACTCGCAACAATACTCCCGACCTACAAAAGTGGCGTTTTGCATTTAATGAAGTCAGAACGACATGACACTTAAGGTGATGATTAAATTAACACGATCATCCTTAATACCAATTCATGCTACTTGATCTGTCTGAATTGAAATGCCAAAAATGTGGACCCCATTATTTTCCTTAACGCGAAAATGTCTGTCCTGCTTGTGTTGTGCCCTGCTGTCATCAGCACCATGTTTCCCAATCCAATGCTGTTTTGTGCTTTGGGATCATATTTCACTAGAGCTCCTCTCAGGCTTGGTTGAGTGTGTTAGTGGAGATCCCATTCACCCTCTCCCTCCCTTTTGTCCCAGTCGAGTAGTCGCCTAATAACAACGCTCTGTTTAGTGAGACCCCAGTCGACCGTTTGATCACTTTCATAGAGCGCAATAAATGGATGATATAATAAATAAAAAGTATACCCTTCCGCCCCCACCTCTCTTCTGCCCCCACCTCTCTTCTGCCCCCACCTCTCTTCTGCCCCCACCTCTCTTCCGCCCCCACCTCTCTTCTGCCCCCACCTCTCTTCCACCCCCACCTCTCTTCTGCCCCCACCTCTCTTCCACCCCCACCTCTCTTCTGCCCCCACCTCTCTTCCACCCCCACCTCTCTTCCGCCCCCACCTCTCTTCTGCCCCCACCTCTCTTCCACCCCCACCTCTCTTCTGCCCCCACCTCTCTTCCGCCCCCACCTCTCTTCCACCCCACCTCTCTTCTGCCCCCACCTCTCTTCCGCCCCCACCTCTCTTCTGCCCCCACCTCTCTTCCACCCCACCTCTCTTCTGCCCCCACCTCTCTTTCTCCCTCACTCCTATTCTCGCCCCCTCTTCCCACCGAACTGCATTATCTTTCCCCTTTGAAAAAATCCAAACGTCAGACACCACAAAGACGACTGGGCCTCCGAAGAAAAAAATCTATACAAATTACGATGGAGAAAGTGGCACTGATGTCTGGAATTGCAGCATATGTTTACACTAAATCAGGCAATCTATCTTCATATGGGCTGTGTAATGCGTAGGGGGTCAGGGTTCGCGCAGTGCGCCGGCGCTCTCCAATTACTCAGGCTCTTTGCGAAGGAGGCTGCCGTATCGATTGGCTGCGAGAACAGGGGCCTGCAGGCAGCCAATGGGGTGCTGGGGTCAAAGTGCAGGGGGATTTTAATAAGGGGAAGTAATGGACTTAATTTCTGGGGGACCTGGCAGTAGAGGGAGAGATGTCTGCTTCACTACCCTCTTGTCTCCCAGTCGAGAGGTTCATTAGGAGGCAAGCTTTATGAGATTACTTTCTCTCTCTCCCTCTCTCCCTCTCTCTCTCTTTCGTTTTTTCGTTCTTTCTTTCTTTCTTTCTTTCTTTCTTTCTTTCTTTCTTTCTTTCTTTCTTTCTTTCTTTCTTTCTTTCTTTCTTTCTTTCTTTCTTTCTTTCTTTCTTTCTTTCTTTCTTCTCTCTCTCTCTCTCTCTCTCTCTCTCTCTCTCTCTCTCTCTCTCTCTCTCTCTCTCTCTCTCTCTCTCTCTCTCTCTCTATGTCTGTCTGTGCTGCTCATTCCATTATATCTTGCTCTGTTTCTCTTCCACTGGTTTCTCTGATAGCGTCCCACTCTCTTGGTATATTGGCTGTTTTTCACATTTTCCCTGGTTGTGTTGAAATTCCCTTTTACAATGCTCATCCCTAGCTCTCTGACAAGGCGTAAGGAATACCTCATTATCCAAAGATGTGTTTGGTTTCAACATAGACTATCCCCTTCATCCCAACAGGGGAGAAATTGTCCATGAGAGTGAAATCTGTTTGGGCCCTGCTAACGTTCCTCTCTAGGTCCCTCTCAGGGGACAGGGGCAGATATTCAAAATGGCAGCCTGTGTGGAGAGGGCACGTCTAGGTTCTGTCACCTTTCAGATAACATCCTGACCCAGCTGCAGCCTGAAAGCCCTTTTCTCGTTCCCTTGGTGTGAAACGAGCCTCAGACAAATTAGATTTAGCAGCTCGCGGGTGCCCGTTCCCAGGGAAAGAAAACAAATATTGTTATAATGGTAATAACATCTATTTGCCGCTTGCGACAAATGGCAGTGGGTCTATGAAAAGACCCTGCGCTGCCGCTGCCGCCTTATTCTTATTCATGAAAGCGCCGGTTATGCATATTAGCGCAAACTAGCTATTCTACTCACCGGCATTTGGTGTGTCAATCATCCTTATGGAATACAAGAGGCACCGGTGACAAAAGCGGAGAGGGCAAGAAGGCTGACAAATTGTCCCCAAAGTCAAATTTGACAGCCTTTTATGATTAATGGGCTTGATTATGGAGAAATATCTCCCTAACTCATTTCCGTCTGTTTCTCTTTTCTCCTTCCTATCGAAATGGAGAGGAATGGAGATTGCGTTGTTTGCAAATGTCGAGGGTCGGGGGGGGGGTGGGGTGGGTTGGGGGGAATGAAATAAAAAGGGGGGTACCTGAGAGGCATAGAGTGAGGGAGGTGCAATTGAATTAGTTAGGCATGCTCTGTGGATGGGATAGCGACTGGGACAGGTTGAGTGGAAGGTCTCAAGCTTAATAAATAGTATAGAAGAAAGAGAGAGAGGTGCCGGTGGAGGAAGAGATCGGGCTGACACTCTCAAGGCTATTGTAGAGCACATGTATCAAGGCAGGACAGCCAGCCAGGGGAGATATGTTACTCTAGAATGTGACATAACACCTTCATAAGGCCTACATAAGGCCTACATAGGCATACAGGTGTGGAATAAAAAAAAAAAGGCATATGTGACATTGGAAGCTTAAGAAGAGCGATGCCTGTTTGAGCTGCTTCATCTTGTTTGTAGTGATGTCCCTCAGCAATGTTCTAACCATATAATTCTCTCTCTTTCCAGCCTTGAATGAGCCCACCATCGACTACGGCTTTCAGAGGCTACAGAAGGTCATCCCCAGACACCCAGGAGATCCCGAGAGGTTACCTAAGGTCAGTGGCACGCCTCATAGGACACCAAGGAGTACACCCTCCCCTGTTGTTACTCCAAAGACCACCCGGACAAATACCTGAGTTTATAAACCTGATTTGATAGATTTTGATTAATTTGGTCCACTCAATATGAACCTGGCCCTAAGAACAGGCTCTGATGCCACGGGGCACGTTGTTCTGATGCCACGGGGCACGTTGTTCTGATGCCACGGGGCACGTTGTTCTGATGCCACGGGGCACGTTGTTCTGATAACTCGGCACGTTGTTCTGATAACTCGGCACGTTGTTCTGATAACTCGGCACGTTGTTCTGATGCCACGGGGCACGTTGTTCTGATGCCACGGGGCACGTTGTTCTGATAACTCGGCACGTTGTTCTGATAACTCGGCACGTTGTTCTGATAACTCGGCACGTTGTTCTGATGCCACGGGGCACGTTGTTCTGATAACTCGGCACGTTGTTCTGATAACTCGGCACGTTGTTCTGATAACTCGGCACGTTGTTCTGATGCCACGGGGCACGTTGTTCTGATAACTCGGCACGTTGTTCTGATAACTCGGCACGTTGTTCTGATAACTCGGCACGTTGTTCTGATAACTCGGCACGTTGTTCTGATGCCACGGGGCACGTTGTTCTGATAACTCGGCACGTTGTTCTGATAACTCGGCACGTTGTTCTGATAACTCGGCACGTTGTTCTGATAACTCGTACAATTGGAAACAAGTGTTCATGGGATGTTTTGTTGGTGTTTGAGACAGTGTTCCTGGTCTGGTTGTTTTTAGGTTTGAGGTAGCAACCGCCATGCATATGCAAAGTTACTTATACATACAAGGCTCAACACTGCCTTTCAGACACACATGATAAATATTTGCGCACGCACCCACGCACACACTTACGCACAGACTCAGGTAGGACCAAGAACACAAGCAGCCGTCAGGTGCCCTGGGCGGTTTGCCGCCTGGTTAGTATGAAAAGATTATTTTCCCCCTAAAAGGTGCTCCACTAAATGAGTGAGATTCTTTTGGGCAGGGAACTGCTGTAAAGGGGGATATGATCAGATGGGGCCTGACAGTCTAAAGCAGCTGCCAAATTGAAACCATTTATCAAAATCTGACATCTGAGATCCAGTCACCAAAAAAGTAGTTTATTTGTAAATTGATACTAATAGTGAGCGTATATTGTCTGGCCCCCTTTGATGCCCTGATTTGTTGGTGGAGGGAGAATGTCCCCATCAGCCGTTATATATTTATTTATTCAAAAGAAAACTCAATATGCAAATAGATTTTCCTCTGTCTTCCGAGGGGGGCCGCAAGCTTCCCCAACATTTTAGACAGAAGGAAATAACAACAAGAGTAACACCTTAAAGCTTGCCATTCGTGAAGTACCTCATTGCTCTCACCCAATGTGACTTGTCAGGACAGATGGTCACATGGTCACATGGTCACATGGTCACTCTGGAACAGTTACGTTGACATTTCATCCCTTTGTTATCCTCTCTCATTTCCTCGTAGGACAGAAAGGTTGGCCAGGAGCGATAGTAGAATGTTTGTCTCTTAGGCAGGAATCAAAGCTCCCCCAAGCTACATCCAGAGGCTATAGACACCAAACCTTGCTGTTGGAACCAGTTAAAGTAAAATGTAATTATACATTTTTTAACAGCAAGCAACAGAGTAAGTCTAGAAGGGTGGATATAAGAGGGATTCCATGTAAATAATGATATGGGGGAAACACTAAGATAGGAAAACACTGTCCGTCGTTCCTTTGGTTTTGGTGTTTTCCTTTGTAGCCGAGAAACCCCTGTTGAGTGATTCAATTAGGAGGTAGGCGGCCACACTTCTCCAACAAGCCGGTTTCAGAGCGGGAACCCTAGCTCCAGTGATGGACAGACAGACCAGACCGGTGTTAAAGCATGGCCAACTGGTCACTGATGACCTCGGAGGCTGGGGCTGGATCAAGTTCGCCTCTAATTTCATTTCCAGTCTGCCTTGGCTGCAAGCGGACACTTTCCTGTCCAGATCTATGGAGGATATGTGGAATGGGTTCAAGCTCTAGCCTCCCCTCATTGCTCAGCATGGGAGGCAGCAGCATATTTTTGCAATCGCCGCTCCATTCCAGGACCTTTGCGGTAGAAGACCCAGACCCATTCCCAGGTCACGACAAGTTTAACGGCCTATGAATCCTCTTAAATAGACACCTGGATGGTGATGCGTTCCTTACATGTGGAGGGCCTATTTTCCTGAGATACGGCCATACGGGAGGCCTGTTTTGATACAGACCAAACAAACAAATGGAGACTGAACTAAAAAGCAAACCGAGGTGAAGAGTTTGCCGTCTTATCGACCAAAATGTGTTAACGGCAAAAAAAATAATGTTTGGGTCTCATATGATCTCGGAGATTAGATGTGTTTTCCACCTGTTTGGTCGTTACATTGGAATTAACTGCCAGGGTTAGGGGCCAATTGGGGTTAGGGGCCAATTGTATGCAATTGTTAGTGCTGGGCTGTAGCTTTAGCTTTTCAGTACCTGAGCTGTGAGTGTTCACCCCTGATCTAGATGATGTACTGAAGAGATCAATGTCGTGGTATGGTGTGGAAGCAGTAGTTGTAACTAGGTGGCTACGGGGCGGCTGTGCAGAGCCAGGCTAGGGGTGATTTATCATTGTTAAGGGACCTGTCGGATGGCTTCTTCTCCCGGGTCAGCTGATCCCTTCTCTCCGGGCACCTCTCGAACCAGGAAGCCGTCCTCCCATAATTGAGCCCCTGGAAAGCAATGGAAGAAAAAAAGAAAGTGGAATATGTCTGGAGACAGACAAGGAGGACTGGGGCGTTGGGGGCCAGGGGCAGGGGCTCAGGAGGACTGGGGCGTTGGGGGGCAGGGGCAGGGGCTCAGGAGGACTGGGGCGTTGCGGGCCAGGTGCAGGGGCTCAGGAGGGCTGGGGCATTGGGGGCTAGGGGCAGGGGCTCAGGAGGACTGGGGCATTGGGGTCCAGGTGCAGGGGCTCAGGAGGGCTGGGTTAGGGGAGGTGGTAAAAAGATATATGCATTTCAACTACATGAAGTATGATACAGGTCCATTCCATAACATTTCCATATGAAAATAGCACTTATTAAAGTACTGTATATCTGTGATAGTAAAGAAATTCAATTCGTACCTTGTCACTAAAATGCTATAAAATACCTCACAATTAAAAAATTACACTCGAGGAGAAGTGAAATAGACAAGGTTTTCAGTCGATAGGTAATTAATTGTAATTGAACTTATAGATTTTCTCAAATTGCATTTTTCAAATCGGAATTCATTTCCTCAATCGACCTGACTTGAAGATGACACCAGCCAGTTCAGGATAGAGGGATTCTATAATTCCCGGTCTTTCATATCGTTCTTGTGAGTTATTCCACCTGGAGCTCTGAAGTACCCTAAAGAGACATCCACTCTCTAGATGTGTGGTCTGTCGCTCCAGAATACTGGATGTACCTTTCCCTCTAGGCCCTGAGACAGACGAGAGGAGAGTATGGTGGATGAAATGATTTCCCCCTCTGTCTGAGATCGTAAAAGAGACATATACTTTTCCCCCAGTCTAAGTCATCAGTGTAGAGGTTTCCAGGATAGAGACTGGGAACAGACTTGTCCTACTCTCACAGAGGGAGGGAGTCTCTTGTTGGGCCAACTTCTTATCCCTCACTGGCAGTAGACCCACTGAGGATGAAGGAGAGAACTCTTCTTTCCCTCCCTCCCTCCTGAACCCCCCCCCCCCCCTCTCTGTCTCTCTCTCTCTGTCTATCTGTCTCGCTGTCTCTCTGTCTCTGTCTCTCTCTGTCTCTGTTTCTCTCTGTCTCTCACTGTCTCTCTGTCTCTCTCTGTCTCTCTCTGTGTCTCTCCCTCTCTCTCTCTCTCTCTCTCTCTCTCTTTGTGTCTGTGCAAAGTGCTTGCATGCATGTGCGAGTGTGTGTTTTCTGTCTGCTGAAAGTATACCATCACAGACTGTACATTACTCCTCCATGGTTAGAATTCAGTGTAAAACATTTGATTGTTTTATTATCATTATTATCCTAGAGTATTCAGTGGCGTTTTCATGAAATTTTCACTTTCAGTAAATCTTTCAACCCTTGCACATTCCATGTTTTATGTTTATTCATATTGCAAATGGGTAATTCCAAAAATCAAGATATTACCTTTATATTTAATTCAAGTGACACTCACACTAGCACTAAACCAGCATGTTACACACCATGGACACTTCCATAGTATCTTCATCTGCCGAATCCCTCAGTTCATTGGCTGAGGTGATTATTGAATGAGCCGACACGCTGATCCTAACCCTCCATCCCTCTTTCACTCCATCCATCTCTGAGAGGAAGTGCGGAGCGGCCTGAACCCCCCCCCCCCTCCCTAGAGGAGTGGGCCAGTGATAAGAGATTATGATGATAACTGGGAGATAGTGCATTACCGTATTGATTGTGTTAAAACACCCGCGCTCTGATTGCCGGCACTTGCGCTGACAGAAATCCAATGGTGCTGTCTCCCCTCGCCGCTAAAGGGAGGGTGTGTGTGTGTGTGTGTGTGTGTGTGTGTGGGGGGGGGGTACTTGGGTGTAGGGAGGGTGAATGTGTATGTGGATATGTGTGTGTGTGTGTGGTGTGGTTCAGGGCAAGACAGTGCAACGCCCATATCTCACTTCCACACACACATGCCTTACACCCCCACACCAACAGCTACAGTACCACAAGGCCCAGGCATAGATAACCCTCACTGTTATGTCGCAAAGTGCTGTGATGTATTTCCAATGGTCCAAGTCAAGTAACATGAAATGAGGTTCTCACAAGAGACTGTTGTTATTGTTTAGAGATAATTAGCTCAAGCTAGCCATCAGTGAGCTGAGGAATTTCTGTACATAGCAAACAGCTTTACTTATTCTACGATAAAACTCTGGAGCAGGGTTTTCCAAACTTGACCCATGTTTTTCTAGCACTAGACAGCTGATTCTAATCATTAAAGCTTGAGGATGAGTTGGTTATTTGAATCAGCTGGGTAGTGCTGGGTTGGGGGGGTCTTCCGGAGAAGTTTGGGAGGAGAACGTACTCTAAAGAGTATTTTCTTTGCATTTGTTTGAGAGATTCTTGTTAGTTAGGGAAGTTGTTCTTATGATCAGAAAATGGCCGCACACTTCAAACAATTGAACACACACACACAAACACACAAACACACAAACAGAATAGCATC